>CAWUFW010022561.1:0-92697 GCA_963921515.1 Calotriton arnoldi
AGCTCCCTATTGAGGTGCCAGAGTGGTTAGACTCCTGAGAAGGAGACCTAGACTTTCTGAGCACACTCATAATCCTTCCTGGGGGGACAAAGGTGTGGTTCTCTAGATCCTCATCTTCATCTTCCCCAGAAGGGATTGGGTTTTCCAGGTCAGGGTCATTGTCACCCTCCTGGTCAGTTTCAGAGGGGGCTGGGGGTAGTAGTACCCCTGGCCCCTTCCTCATCTGCTGGCCCACCCTCTGCTCCTACCCCTTCAGTCTCTGAAGACTTACTAAGATCATAAGCCACCAACAACTCCTGGAGGTGTTGGGTGGTGGGACTTTGGCCTGTCCTTAATTTCCTCACGTTACACAAAGCTCTCAGTTCCAAGAATGGGAGTGTGTCATACTTGGAGGGGAAGCTCAATGGCTTCCTGCAGGGCATCTTTGGATCCTGCTTTTAAAGACATTACTAGTGTGGTGTGGTGTATGCACTACCTACTCTAGTGTGGCCTACTAAACTCTCTTGAGTTGTAGAAAGGGTTGTGCTATCCCTTAACACACAACTCTAAGTTCAGTAGAACTTACTGATATTCTAAGCTTAAATTATATGTACCTTAGGTACCTTTAGTGGTTTTCAGTTGATCAATTCAATTGAGATTATCTGGTAAAACAATAGCAAGCTGGAATCCCACACGCTGCACACCAATGTGAGAAGTTGGCCTGGCATATGCTGTCCACTAATTATAGTGGGCACCTTGCACCAGTCCAAATCGACTCTTATGGTAGATAGGTTTAAGACAACCTTATTGAAAGCTATCCTAGTGGTAGCTATGGAGAGCAGCCTTCAGGCTAAGTCTTGAAGGAATGTAAAGCAGCTTGTTTTACCAGTCTATAATCTCTTGAGTGACCAAATGAAAGAGCACCACACCAGGTATATATTCAAAATATATGTATTTATTGCTAAACACACCCCTCTAGTCTCTTTATGAGGCTAGAGTTCGAAATACATAAGTAATAAGTTATTTAAACACAGTAATAGCACAAATACACGTTTGGGCCCTAGGGGCGTACCAAACCATATACCAATAAAGTGGTATAAGAACCACGACTGAACTAGACACTAGGCCTAGAGCCTCTAGAAGTGCTTGGACCACAAGGAACCACCCAAGGTAGTGACACAGGGGACCCACGGGGGACGCGTGCAGTGTAAATACACAACCGCGATACGCCGTTTACTTCTATGGAGAAAGTCGCGGTCAGGAAATTAAAGGAAAGGGACACTTAGAGGAGGACTAGGAACAAACCCTTTGAGATCTAGGACTTTGAAGAGTCTCTACCCACGGGAGCACCGGAGTACTCGTGTTACCTCACCCAGCGAAGCCGGGTGCATAGGTGCTGTTCGGGGTCGGGTTTCGCTGTCGATTCCTATGAAGATCTGCTGCAAAGTGCTGCTGGCGACCAGGAGGAAAGTGTCCGGGTGGATCCAAGAGTGGATCGAGGATCTGAAGTACCTGAAAGCAGAGGGGACAGAGTCTGGGTCACTAGCCAGTGACCAGGAAGGCGATGAGCAGATGCCCACCGATGTCGGGTGCTTCAGGTGCGTCGTCGGTCGTCTTGACTCCGCAGTCACGAGGTCCAGGAGGCGTTGTCGGCGTCCAGGAGCAGGATTCGGACTGTACCACGACGTCTGCTGCTTGCTGAGGTGTCGGCGACCGGATTGGACCCAACAAGCCTTGGCAACAGCAAATCTCGTGGAAGTGAAGAAAAGTCGATGGCGCAGACCAGCAAGGTCTGGGGAACTCACCCAGCGAGGGTAAGTTAGGGCAGGCCTGGAGCAACCAGGGGAGCCCTTTGGTTTCTTTAGAAAGTCTTCTGGGGACCCCTGAGCCGGCTGGCAAGGGATCGCAAAGACACCTCGGGCGGAATCACTCAACAGGGGCCCACGGTCACTCGGGACGATGTAGGCCTCTGATCTTCGGAGGGATTCCTGCTGGAGGCCGGGACCACACGTGATCCAAAGCACAAGTTCGTAGAACGTTCAGAAGGGGTTGCACTCGACAATAGTGCACGGTACCCAGGGGTCGCGGTTCCTCGTCACTCGTGGGGTCCACTTGCCTCAGCTTCGCTGGGGACTCACGATGGCCTTGGAGAAGTCAGGAAATCCACTTCTTGGGCTGCAGGGACTTCGGACTCCGGCGGGAGCGGCGTAGTTTGCGACCGTCGTTGTCGTTTTTGGTGCCTGCCAAGCAGGGGAGTCACTCCTTGACTCCAAGGGAGATTCTTCAGTCCTCTAATCGTGATGTAGAGCGTCGAAGGTCCAGGATTCAGTTTCAAAGTTTAGTCCAGGGATATCTAATCTTGCTGTGGCAAGGGTTCCCCATTTTAACCAGTAAAACAGGGAGGGACTAACTCTATGACCCCACCTATGGGAGGGTCAAGGGAGGGGTGGCTACACCCACTTCCCTTTGTCCAGTTTCGCGCCAGAGCAGGGGCAGGTAGCCCCTGAGCTGGTTTGAACTGGCATATGCACAGAGGAGCCTTTTGCTCCCCCAGTGCAGGACTTCAAAGCACTCTAAGAGTGCACCCACCCAGCCCCAATACACATTATCCTGTCTGGGGAGGTGGTCACACCTCCCTGCAACAGGAAACCTATTGTCCAGGCCTCCCCTGCCGGAGTTTCGTCCAGCAGCAGGAGGCCAGACTTGTGTCTGTGGCAGCAGCATCCATTTTGTGATGCCAGGGCTTCAGAAAGAAGTTACCGGGTAAGCCAGAGTTAACATGTCTTTCCCTCTAGAAGGGTGGAATGCTACCCCCGCCGCCAGGATTGGCGGGGGGTAGTATTCCAAGATGTTTGACACCAAACACGACATGTTTAGGTGCAGCCATTCCAAAGTTAGCATTTTACTGCGAGGATATAATGCGCTTAAGAGTATATGGTCAGGCTGCACTACAAACAGCATCAGAGATGGTCTCCGAACGCTGCAGAGGGGCCCTGCTCATGCAGGGGCACCCTCTCACATAGGAACCATGCACTCTGCCTTTAGGATTGATAAGGCCTGCCTTAGGAGTGACTTATAGGTTTATATGTGTGTATGTATTTAGTGATATAGGTAACCTATATCACAGTAAGGGGTGCATGCACCACCTTACCCAGGCTGCAGTAGCAGACCTGTGGTGTCAGTTTGGATGGCCTTCCAGGGGTGGCATAATACATGCTGCAGCCCCTGGCAGGCCTCTGAGGTACCTATGCCCTTGGTACATAGTATACCATATACTAGGGACTTATAAGGGCACTCCAGATTCCAATCAGAGATGTGCCTAAGGCACATGGAAACCTTTTTACAGAGAAAGCAGATAGACTGGGGCCCTGAATAGCAGGATCCCAGTCCAACTAAGTCATAAACCAGCAAAACACCATAAAAAAAAGTGGGGGCAACCATATAGTCAGATTCCACCTTCCTACACGCATGGTCTGCTTTGGACCCAAAAGACCGACTCCATCAAAGGGCATGTCCATGAGAGTATTCTGGACATCCCCTGAAAAACCAGTGGTTCTCAGCCAGGCGTGGCGTCGGAGCGCCACCGTCGTTGCAATCGACCTGCCCAGCGAGTCGGCGGTGTCAAGGCCACAACGGATAGTGTATTTGGCCGCATCCCTTCCTTCCGCAATGGCGCGGGAAAGCAGTGCCTGGACCTCCTCAGGGCACTGGGGCAAAACATCCGCCACTGAATCCCACAGGGAGTGGGTATATCGGCCCAAAAGACAAGCGGTGTTAACGGACCGCAAGCCAGCACTGGAGGAAGAAAAACCTTTCTTCCCAAACTGATCCAGGCGTTTGGATTCCCTATCCGGAGGAGCGGTAGGGAAGGCGGTTTGGGAAGCGGAGGCTTGGACAACCAAGCTCTCAGGAGTGGGGTGGACAGAAAGAAACAGGGGGTCGCCCGGAGCAGGGCGATGGCGTCGTGACACGTTCCGATCCACAGGAGCCCCTGTGTTGGGCTTGGACCAGGCGCCCAAAAGAACGTCAGTGAGGGCGTCGTTAAACGGCAGCACAGTCTCCGCAGAGGAGGCTGCCGGCTGAAGCACCTCTGTCAAGATGTTAGGCTTGACCGTCAAAGTAGGGAGCTGGAGACGTAAGGCCCCAGCAGCCCTACGCAACACCGTACCAAAATTGGCCCCCTCCTCCGTAGCCACGGGAGGAGACAGCATGCCAGTGTCAGGGGAAGTATCCAGACCACTGGCCTCCCCTAGACTCTCTGTCCAGTCCTCATCATACTGACAGTTGCGCGTCAGAGGGTCATCAGACCCCTCCCAGTCCAACTGGTCCTCCTCAGGTTCAAAATAAGGAGGAGGAGGGACAGTTGGGACCCAAGGTCCCATCGGGCGCCGGAGCCGGCGTCGAGCGACGTCGCTCCGGGTCCATGTCCGGAGCCGGAAGGAACTGGGGGACGACGCCGCCCGGAGCCCAGGGCGGCGTCGAGAACGGCACCGGAGACATCGGCGCCGGCGGAGGTGTCGTGAGGTCGACCGGCGTCGATGGGGGTTGTGGAGCCGGGATCGAGGCCGGGGCCGAAGCCGGAGCCGGGATCGAGGCTGGAGGCACGGGCGGCGCCGGGGCCGGAGCCGCCGGCGACGCCGGAGCAACCCCATCAGGGCCCGTGGGGCCCGAAGGCGCACCGGAGGGGCCTGAAGGCCCGAAGAGGCGGGCCATGGCCGACAGGAACTCCTGTACCTTGGCCGGATCCGCCCCCGAACCCGGGAAGGGCGGGTATGGCGGGGGCGACTCCACAGGCAAGTCCGGGGCCGCGGGGGCGGGGACGGTGCCGGGAGGGGCCTCAGCCGAGTCGCGAGACCGGCGAGGCGAAGTCCGAGAGCGACGATGCTTCTTGGACTTCTTGTGCTTAGACTTACCGGACGAAGAAGACTTCGACGCCGACGACCGGTGTGCACTCCGCGAGCGACCCCTGGACCTCTCACGCGACCGGGGCCTCCGTGGAGCCGAATGCCGGGCCTCGAGGAGCTTTCGAGACCGCTCTCGCAAAGCTTTCGGGTTGAGGGCCTGGCATTCGGGACAAGACTCGGTGTCGTGGCCTCGGCCGAGGCAGAAGAGACACTCCCAATGCGGGTCGGTGACGGACATCATCCGCGCACAGGCGCCGCATCGCTTGAAGCCGGGCATCCCTACGACACCTTTAATGTTGGAAAAAACAGTGAAAAAATCACCAAAAAGTATGGTCAAAAATTGACCAGGGCACTGCTCTTCCCGGATCTGCGCTTGCTGGCGCGGAAAAAGAAGAACTGACGTCAGCGCGCAGGGGCGGCGCCTAAGTACTGCCCGCGACGTCATCCCGGCGATCACGACGCCGACGACGGACGCGGAGCCGCACGACGCCGCCTACCGACGCGCAAGGGTACTGCTACGCAAAACTTTCCGGATCCAGCCTGACGCCTGGGGATATTCTAAGGTAAGGAATCTGTCACTAACGTGTCTCTTTCAGATTCTGACCTTCAAAGCAGTTTGGTGGTACCCCCACCCCAGCCCAATAAACTAAATCCTGTCTGGGAGGTGTTCACACCTCCCTGTGACAGGAAACCTATTGTTCTACCTTCCCCTGCTTGAGCTCAGCAGCAGGAGGGCGGAATCGTGTCTGGGGTCGGCCGCAGCACTAGCTTGCTGGCAGACCCTGGAAGGCTGTTACAGGGAGTACTGGGGGCTTCCCAAAGGAGCCCCCCAGCGCATGGAATCATAACTCCAACACATGTAACAGTGTTGGGGTATGATTCCAACATGTTTGATACCTAACATGCCCAGGTTCGGCACAGCCACTATATAGTTAGCCACCACATAATGACGGATGGCCACTATATATCTTAAAATGGCTGACCGCACTTACAAAGCCTGGAGAATCGACTCTGGGGTTTGTAGGGGTGTCCTGCTCATGCAGGGGCATCCACACACTTATAACCCAGCACCCTGCCTTCAGGATTAAAAGAGCTGCCTTAGGGGTGACTTATAGGTTTTAAGTGCAGTGACCTCAGATATAAGAATCCTTATATCTTTCGTAAGTGGTGCTAGCACCAGCTTACACAGGCTGCAATGGCAGGCCTGTAGTCACAGTTTGAGTGGTCTCTCTCGAGTGGCACAATACATGTTGCAGCCCATGGGAGACCCCTGGTCTACCTATGCCCTGGGTTCCTCAGAACCATTTACTAGAGACGTATAGGGGTACACCAGTAGCAAATTGTGGAGGTACAGAAGTACTTACCATGTCAGATTTTGGGAGGCAGCACAGTGACTGGGGTCCTGATTATCAGGATTCCAGTCGGAGTAGTCAAAAAGTCACCAGGCAAAAAGTGGGTGTAACCATGCTAGAAGGATCCTACCTTCCGACAAACACTTCCAACCACCACTTCCCCTAACTAATGCGCTTCACACAGGTGTCACTGCAGTCCAACACTTCCATCCAAGCACATAGGTGCAGCAACGTACAGCAAGATAAAAGCACCACACTAGTCACTCGCCCAGGACACCCAACACTTCCCACACAGGCCTCACTGCAGTCCAACGCTTCCAACAAAGCACTCTCACTCGCCCAGGACACCCAAAACTTCCTACACAGTCATCACTGTAGTCCAACACTTCCAACCAAGCACTCCCACAGGACACCACCAATTCCTACACAGGCCTCACTGCAGTCCAACGCTTCCAACAAAGCACTCTCACTCGCCCAGGACACCCAACATTTCCTACACAGGCCTCACTGCAGTTCAACACGTCCATCCAAGCACCTAGGGGCAGCAACCTAAGACAAGATAGCAGCACCACACTAGTCACTTACCCACGATACCCAACACTGCCCACACAGGCCTCACTGCAGTGCAACACTTCCAACCAAGCACCTAGGGGCAGCATCCAACGACAAGAGCACCACATTAGTCACTCACCTGGGACACCCAACACTTCACTGCAGTACAAGACTTCCATCTACCGGTCCCCCAACTGATGCACCTAACACAGGACTTACTGCAGTCCAACACTTCTAACGAAGTACCTAGGGGCAGCATCCAACGACAAGAGCACCACATTAGTCACTCACCTAGGACAGCCAACACTGCCCACACAGGCCTCACTGCAGTGCAACACTTCCAACCAAGCACTCTCACTCACCCAGGACACCCAACACTTCCTACACAGGCCTCACTGCAGTCCAACGCTTCCAACAAAGCACTCTCACTCACCCAGGACACTAACACTTCCCACACAGGCCTCCCTGCAGTCCAACACTTCCAACCAAGCACTCCCACAGGACACCACCACTTCCTACTCAGGCCTCACTGCAGTTCAACACTTCCAACCAAGCACCTAGGGGCAGCAACCTAAGACAAGATAGGAGCACCACACTAGTCACTTACCCAGGACACCCAACACTGCTCACACAGGCCTCACAGCAGTGCAACACTTCCAACCACCACTCCCCCCACTAATGTGCCTCGCACAGGCCTCACTGCAGTCCAACACTTCCAACAAGCACCTAGGGGCCGCAACGTACAGCAAGATAAGAGCAAGACCCTAGTAACTCACCCAGGACACCCAACACTGCCCACACAGGCCTCACTGCAGTACAAGACTTCCATCCACCGGTCCCCCAACTGATGCACCTAACACAGGCCTTACTGCAGTCCAATACTTCTAACGAAGTACCTAGGGGCAGCATCCAACGACAAGAGCACCACATTAGTCACTCACCTAGGACAGCCAACACTGCCCACACAGGCCTCACTGCAGTGCAACACTTCCAACCAAGCACTCTCACTCACCCAGGACACCCAACACTTCCTACACAGGCCTCACTGCAGTCCAACGCTTCCAACAAAGCACTCTCACTCACCCAGGACACCCAACACTTCCCACACAGGCCTCCCTGCAGTCCAACACTTCCAACCAAGCACTCCCACAGGACACCACCACTTCCTACACAGGCCTCACAGCAGTGCAACACTTCCAACCACCACTCCCCCCACTAATGTGCCTCACACAGGCCTCACTGCAGTCCAACGCTTCCAACCAAGCACCTATGGGCAGCAACCTAAGACAAGATAAGAGCACCACACTCGTCACTCACCCAGGACACCCAACACTGCCCACATAGGCCTCACTGCAGTGCAACACTTCCAACCACCACTCCCACTACTAATGTGCCTCACACAGGCCTCCCTGCAGGCCAACACTTCCAGCCAAGCACCTTGGGGCAGCAACCTACGACAAGATAAGAGCACTACACTAGTCACTCACCCAGGATAGCCAACACTTACTACACAGGCCTCACTGCAGTGCAACACTTCCAACCACCACTCCCCGCACGAATGCGCCTCACACAGGCTACACTGCAGTCCAACACTTCCAAACAAGCACCCAGGGCCAGCATCCAACGACAAAAGCACCACATTAGTCACTGACCTAGGACAGCCAACACTGCCCACACAGACCTCGCTGCAGTGCAACACTTCCAACCAAGCACCTAGGGGCAGCAACCTACGACAAGATAAGAGCACCACACTCGTCACTCACCCAGGACACCCAATACCATGGGAATGGATGGTACCTGGCCCCACATACTGTTATCATGCATAACACCTGATCCCACGTACTGTCATCATGCATGGCACCTGATCCTATGTACTGTCGTTGTGCATGGTGCCTGATCCCAAGTAATGTCACCATGCATGGTACCTACCCCTCCACCCCCACCCAAGTACTGTCACGACGCGTGGTACCCAACACCATGTACTATCACCATGCATGGTACCTCACCCCCAAGTACTGTTAATAGCGTGGTACCTGATTACTCTGGTTCTCGATACTGGTGCAGGAGCTGCTAACTGAAGCAAAATCTTTGGCAGAGAGGACAGCTTGGAGTTCTGCATCAATTTTAGCCAAATGTTTGTGTTCCTCTGGCTCCGGCGTGTACCCCTCTCCCGGTACGATCCATCGAGATACCTCCACCTGCAAGAAACAACACTGTTCTGATTAAGAAACATCCACCGCTCTGATTCACTGACAGCCTTAGAAAAGATTTAAAGTTAAACCCCCTCAGGCTAGACTCACCATACAGGACGCAGAGCCTGGGAGACAGGGGGCTGTGATCAGAGCAGGACTGACCTTACTGGACACAGAGCGTGGCAGACAGGGGTCTGCAATCAGAGCAGGACTGACCTTACCGGCTACAGAGCCTGGGAGACAAGGGGCTGCGATCAGAGCAGGACTGACTTTACTGGACACAGAGCCAGAGAGACAAGGGGCTGTGATCAGAGCAGGACTTACCTTACTAGACAAAAAGCCTGGAAGACAAGGGGCTACAATTAGAGCAGGACCGACCTTACCGAATACAGAGCCTGGGAGACAACGGGCTGCGATCACAGCATGACTGACCTTACTGGATACAGAGCCTGGGAGACAAGGGGCTGCGATCAGAGCAGCACTGACCTTACTGGACACAGAGCCAGAGACAAGGGGCTGCGATCAGAGCAAGACCAACTCTTCAAGACACAGAGCCTGGGAGATAGGGGGGTGCCATCAGAGCCGGACTGACCGTACAGGACACACAGCCTGAGAGACAAGGGGCTGTGATCAGAGCCAGACTGATCTTACTGGACACTAAGCCTGAGAGACAATGGGCTGTGATCAGAGCAGGGCCTACCTTACAGGACAGAGAGCAGGACCGACCTTACAGGATACAGAGCCTGGAAGACAAGGGGCTGCGATCAGACCAGGACTGACCTTACTGGAGACAGAACCTGGGAGACAGGGGGCTACAATCAGAGCAGGAGCGACCTTACTAGACGCAGAGCCCGTGAGACAGGGAGCTGCGATCACAGCAGGACTGACCTTACTGGACAGAGAGCCTGGGAGACAGGGGCTGCGATCAGACCAGGACTGACCTTGCTAAACCCAGAGCCTGGGAGACAGCGGGCTGCGATCAGAACAGGACTGACCTTACTGGACACAGAGCCTGAGAGACAAGGGGCTGTGATCAGAGCAGGGCTGACCTTACTGGACAGAGAGACTGGGAGAGAGGGGGCTGCAATCAGAGCTGGACTGACCTTACTGGATACAGAACCTGGGAGACAGGGGGCTACAATCAGATCTGGACTGACCTTACTGGATACAGAGCCTGGGAGACAGGGGGCTACAATCAGAGCAGGAACGACCTTACTAGACACAGAGCCCGTGAGACAGGGAGCTGCAATCAGAGCAGTACTGACCTTACTGGACAGAGAACATGAGAGACAGGGCTGCGATCAGACCAGGACTGCCCTTACTAAACCCAGAGCCTGGGAGACAGCGGGCTGCGATCAGAACAGGACTGACCTTACTGGACACAGAGCCTGAGAGACAAGGGGCTGTGATCAGGACAGACCTTACTGGACAGAGAGACTGGGAGACAGGGGGCTGCAATCAGAGCTGGACTGATCTTACTGGATACAGAACCTGGGAGACAGGGGGCTACAATCAGATCTGGACTGACCTTACTGGATACAGAGCCTGGGAGACAGGGGGCTACAATCAGAACAGGAACGACCTTACTAGACACAGAGCCCGTGAGACAGGGAGCTGCAATCAGAGCAGTACTGACCTTACTGGACAGAGAACATGGGAGACAGGGCTGCGATCAGACCAGGACTGCCCTTACTAAACCCAGAGCCTGGGAGACAGCGGGCTGCGATCAGAACAGGACTGACCTTACTGGACACAGAGCCTGAGAGACAAGGGGCTGTGATCAGGACAGACCTTACTGGACAGAGACTGGGAGACAGGGGGTTGCAATCAGAGCTGGACTGATCTTACTGGATACAGAACCTGGGAGACAGGGGGCTGCAATCAGAGCTGGACTGACCTTACTGGACACAGAGCCCGTGAGACAGGGAGCTGCAATCAGAGCAGTACTGACCTTACTGGACAGAGAGCATGGGAGACAGGGGCTGCGATCAGACCAGGACTGACCTTACTAAACCCAGAGCCTGGGAGACAGCGGGCTGCGATCAGGACAGGACTGACCTTACTGGACACAGAGCCTGAGAGACAAGGGGCTGTGATCAGAGCAGGACAGACCTTACTGGACAGAGAGACTGGGAGACAAGGGGCTGCGATCAGAGCAGGGCTGACCTTACTGAACACAGAGCCTGAGACAGGGGGTTTGCACAGTGGTGAAGGGAGGGGGCGGGGCTTCAGGTGACATGTGTGCAAACAGGCCCCGTGGCGCGTTTTAAGATGGGGAATTAAATCCCCTTCAATCCTGAGGGTCCCTGGGGACCAACTAGCCCACCATGTACTTCTAAAAAGCGCCACAGAGCTGCGTTGCAGAGAGGTGTAAAAAGGGGCGTGGCCTCTGTACACGTCTCTGCAACGCAGCCCCCTGGCGCATACTGGAGGTTCCTGGTGGGCTAGTTGGCCCCCAGGGACCCTCATGATTCAAGGGAACTTAATCCCCCAACTTAAAACGTGCCACGGGCGCGTTTGCACAGATGTCACCTTAGGCCCCGCCCTCCCTTCACCATTGTGCAAATATTCCTCTAAAATCAGCCGAAATACGAATTCCGATTTACTCACCTGTTATCAGGAGAGACCTCAGTGCTGCATCTTTCAGCCCAGTACTGATCCTGAAAAGTAATTTTAACCGTACTTACCAGTAACTTGAATTTCCTTCCATAGGATATCATTGCCTGCTTTTTGCTGAAAAAGTTTCTAAGTGTCGATTTTGAAACATACAAATATTCCTCTAAAATCGGCCGAAAAACGAATTCCGATTTACTCACCTGTTATCAGGCGAGACCTCAGTGCTGCATCTTTCAGCCCAGTACTGATCCTGAAAAGTAATTTTAACCGTACTTACCAGTAACTTGAATTTCCTTCCATAGGATATCATTGACTGGTTTCACTTGGAAATTCTTCTAAGTGTGGAGTTTTGGAACTTTATAATATTCCTCTAAAATCAGCCGAACTACGAATTCCGATTTACTCACCTGTTATCAGGAGAGACCTCAGTGCTGCATCTTTCAGCCCAGTACTGATCCTGAAAAGTAATTTTAACCGTACTTACCAGTAACTTGAATTTCCTTCCATAGGCTAACATTGACTGGTTTCACTTGGAAATTCTTCTAAGTGTGGAGTTTTGGAACTTTATAATATTCCTCTAAAATCAACCGAACTACGAATTCCGATTTACTCACCTGTTATCAGGAGAGAACCCAGTGCTGCATCTTTTAGCCCAGCACTGACCCTGAAAAGTAATTCTAATCGTACTTACCAGTAACTTATATTTCCTTCCATAGGAATCTTTTGTCTGGTTTTCAGCAGAAAAGTTTCAAAGTGTCGATTTTCACAAATTACAAATATTCCTTAAAAATCGCCTGTATGACTTAAATGCATTCTTTCAACTGTTTACAGGAGATGCACCAGTGCTGGATCCAGGATCCAACACTGAGTAAGAAAAAGTAACGATAACACTACTTACCTGCTAAGTGAATTTCCTCCCATAGGATAACATTGGTGATTCTATGTGAAAAAGTTTCTAAGTGTCAACTTTTAAAATACAATAATATTCCTTAAAAATCACTACTGTAACCAAAACGCTTTTACTCAACTGTTTACAGGAGATGTCCCAGGACTGAATCTAGGATCCAGTCCTGTGGTTAGAAAAGTAATCCATAAAGTAACTAATTGCATTTAACTAGAAAATCACATTGAGCTCAATGTTGCATTGTGTTTGAAATTGTGTTGCCCATTGCAACAACTGTAACTACTGTACTTAAAAGTCTATTGCCTATTTGCAAAGTATTTAAACTAAAGTAATTCATTCTGAGAAAGTATATTTTGTAATGTAATGTATAATGTAATTACAATGTAATTTAATAAGTAAAATATCTAAAAATAAATAGTTTTAAAAAATGTAGTAAATCAGTATCAAAAAAATAAATATAACAATTAATACATTTAAAAATTGTCATTTACAAAACCTTTTAAATTCACTGAAAGTACCATAGGTTTCAGGTACGTTATAGTTAGAAATTAGCATTTAAAAAACCTTTGAAATTCACTGAAAAAACCATAGGTTTCAGACACGTTATAGTTAGAAATTAGCATTTAAAAAACCTTTGAAATTCACTGAAAAAACCATAGGTTTTAGGGCAATTCACTGCTGATGACGTCACATATTACATCACTCATGACATGGTCAGTGACATCACTGATGACATCACTGATGACATCATCAATGTGATAATTTCATGCATCCTCTCACACCCTAATATAACCTTTGATACACCAACTCTAAATTACAGACTGCCATTCTCAAAACCATAGACACTCCAACACCAATAACTACATACCCACTCACTGATTCTTAGGTCTACACACACATCCACTCACTCACCTGTACAGACACACATACTTACGGTCACTCAGTACAGGACTATCATATGCACTAATACACCTACATAGACACTCACACACCGCCACTCATCCATAGAGGTACTCACACACCTAGTCAGTCATGGGAATAATTAATCACACTGCCATTTACTCACCTATACAGTTATACACACACCAGCTCACTTACTCATACAAATACTAGCACATTCTTACGCTCTTATACAATCACTAATACAAGTACACACTCATCCATACAGCCACTCTCACAATCACACACTCTCACTTATACCCATTTATATACTCCAACACACATATATACTGCCTTTCACATATGTAGTTACTCACACATGTACCACTGAGATATACATTCACTCACTAACACACCCATACACACACTCACCCACCCATACAGTCCATCACAGATGCACTCTTGAAACCATGCACCCAGTGAATCACCCACTGATACATCTATGTGCAGTCACACACACCCCATCCACACAAACACTCAGGCACCCATACAGATACTCAGACAACCAATCAATAACTCATATAGACACTCATGTAGCTATTTACAAACCCATGCAGCCACTAACACACCAACAGACAGACGGATAAAGACATTCACACAGTTTAGTAACTAACCCATGCATTTAGTAAGATACGTTTAATCACTCACTAATAGTCAGTCACGCACCTACTAAATCATCCATCCAGACACTTATACACCCACTCATTATTCAATACACCTTGGCATATATATTAAACATATTTAAACTTTATAGAAACACACAGTCCCTGCATGATGTCATCAGTGATGTCTTCAGTGATGTCATTTGAGATGTCATTTGAGATGTCATCAGTGATGTCATCAGTGATGTCACTGACCATGTCATGAGTGATGTAATATGTGACGTCATCAGCAGTGCATTGCGGGGCGCGAGTTATAGTTAGCTGAACTAACTATAACGGGGAATTTCACGGGTTTTGTTCGAGTGCAATGTCCAACTAACTATAACTGTCCCTAAAACCTATGGTTTTTTCAGTGAATATATATATATATATATATATATTTTTTCCCACTGAAAAAACCATAGGTTTCAGGGAAGTTATAGTTATAAATTAGCATTTAAAAAACCTTAAAAATTCACTGAAAAAAACACAGGTTTCATGGACGTTAGAGTTAGTTGGACATTTCACTCGTACAAAACCAGAGAAATTTGGCTGTTATAGTTAGTTCAGCTAACTATAACACGCACCCCCGCAAGGCACTGCTGATGACGTCACATATTGCATCACTCATGACATGGTCAGTGACATCACTCATGACATCTCAAATGACATCACTGATGACATCATCCACTTAATATCTGATGCACCTCCTCACACCCTAATATAACCTTTCATACACCTAATCTAAAATACAAACTACCATTCTCAAAACCATAGACACACCAATTCCAGTTAGCACATACCCACTCACTGATTCATAGGTCTACACACATCCACTTACCCATACACGCAGTCACTCATCAATGTAGCCACTGATATATGCACTCATAAACCTATACAGATACTCACACACCGCCACTCCCCATAGAGTTACTCACACACCTAGTCAGTTACCGAAAGAATGAATCACACTGCCATTTACTCATTATACAGTTATACACACACCACCAATCATTAACCCATATAGACACTCATGTAGCTACTCACCAACCCATGCAGCCACTTACACACCAACTAACAGACTGATACAGACATTCACACAGATTAGTCACTCACTCATGCGTTCAGTAAGACACGTTTATTCACTCACGTATACAGTCAGTCACGCACCTACTAAATCAGCCATTCAGTCACTCATACACCCACTCATTCTTCAATACACCTTGGCGTATATATATATATATTCACTGAAAAAACCATAGGTTTTAGGGACAGTTATAGTTAGTTGGACATTTCACTCGTACAAAACCATAGAAATTCCCCGTTATAGTTAGTTCAGCTAACTATAACTCGCGCCACGCAATGCACTGCTGATGACGTCACATATTACATCACTCATGACATGGTCAGTGACATCACTGATGACATCACTGATGACATCTCAAATGACATCACTGATGACATCACTGATGACATCATCCAGTGACTGTGTGTTTCTGTAAAGTTTAAATATGTTTAATATATATAGGGAAAGGCGTATTGAAGAATGAGTGGGTGTATAAGTGTCTGAATGGATGATTTAGTACGTGAGTGACTGACTCTACAAGTGAGTGATTAAATGTATCTTACTGAATGCATGGGTTAGTGACTAAACTGTGTGAATGTCTGTATCCGTCTGTCTGTTGGTTTGTAAGCGGCTGCATGGCTTTCTGAATAGCTACATGAGTGTCTACATGGGTTATTGATTGATTGTCTGAGTATCTGTATGGGTGCCTGAGTGTTTGTGTGGGTGGGGTGTGTGTGACTCTGTGCATAGATGTGTGAGTTGGTGATTCACTGGGTGCATGGTTTCAAGAGTGCATCTGTGTTGGACTGTATGGGTGGGTGAGTGTGTGTATGGGTGTGTTAGTGATTGAATGTATATCTCAGTGGTACATGTGTGAGTAACTACATATGTGAAAGGCAGTATATATGTGTGTTGGAGTATATAAATGGCTATAAGTGAGAGTTTGTGATTGTGAGAGTGGCTGTATGGATGAGTGTGTACTTGTATCAGTGATTGTATAAGAGCGTAAGAATGTGCTAGTATTTGTATGAGTAAGTGAGCTGGTGTGTGTATAACTGTATAGGTGAGTAAATGGGTGTGTGATTAAGTTTTTGCATGACTGACTAGGTGTGTGAGTACCTCTATGGATGAGTGGCGGTGTGTGAGTGTTTATATAGGTGTATGAGTGCATATGATAGTCCTGTACTGAGTGACTAAGTATGAGTGACTGTACGGGTGAGTGAGTGGATGTGTGTGTAGACCTAAGAATCAGTGAGTGGGTATGTAGTTTTTGGTGTTGGAGTGTCTATGGTTTTGAGAATGGCAGTCTGTAATTTAGAGTGGGTGTATCAAAAGTTATATTAGGGTGTGAGAAGATGCATGAAATTATCACATGGATGATGTCATCAGTGATGTCATTTGAGATGTCATCAGTGATGTCACTGACCATGTCATGAGTGATGTAATATGTGACGTCATCAGCAGTGCATTGCGGGGCGCGAGTTATAGTTAGCTGAACTAACTATAACGGGGGAATTTCTATGGTTTTGTACGAGTGAAATGTCCAACTAACTATAACTGTCCCTAAAACCTATGGTTTTTTCAGTGAATTTCAAAGGTTTTTTAAATGCTAATTTCTAACTATAACGTGTCTGAAACCTATGGTTTTTTCAGTGAATTTCAAAGGTTTTTTAAATGCTAATTTCTAACTATAACGTGCCTGAAACCTATGATTTTTAAGTGAATTTCAAAGGTTTTTTTAAATGCTAGTTTCTAACTATGCCCACAGAGGTAGGACATGTGAAGAAAGAAGAAAAAACGCACAGAAAGAAGCAAAAGATGTGCAGAAAGACCCAACAGAGGAGCAGAAAGAGGCCTTGTTGCAAAATCATCCTGTGCCCACAACTTTTTCAGACGGGTACTGGTGGTAACTGACTCTGACTAACCAGAGCCAGTGCTATGCTAAAAGACACTTAGAATACAGTGAAAACACCTACATACACTAGGGAACACTATGCGTTGGAGTACCCCTGTGATTAGCATGACCTCCTCTGCAAGTCCCTAGTACATAATAGGGCAGGGGATTAAAACTACCTCTTAAAACGCGCTACAGGGCGCGTTTGCACAGTGGTGAAAGAGGGGGCCTGAGGTGACATGTGTGCAAACGCACCCCGTGGCGCGTTTTCGGTTGCGGGATTAAGTCCCCTTGAATTCTGAGGGTCCCTGGGGCCCAACTAGCCCCCCAGGTACCTACAGTTAGGACCACAGAGCTGAGTTGCAGAGAGGCGTTCCGAGGCCACGCACCTTTTTCACCTCTCTGCAACGCAACTCTGTTGTGCTTACTGAAGGTACCTGGTGGGCTAGTTGGCCCCCAGGGTCCCTCAGGATTCAAAGGGAATTAATTCCCCAACTTAAAACGCACCACAGGGCGTGTTTGCGCACATGTCACCTCCCTTCACCACTGTGCAAACGCGCCCCGTGGTGCGTTTTAAGTTGGGAGATTAGGTCACCTTGAATCCTGAGGGTCCCTGGGGCCCAACAAGCCCACTAGGTACTTCCAGTAAGCACCACAGGCCTGCGTTGCAACGCCTGTAACAAATTGTGCAGTTGTGTTTAGGTAGTGAAGAGGGTCGTGCTGGGGGTAGTGTTTTAGGGTTTAGGGTAGTGCAGTGGTGTTTGTGTAGTGTAGGGGGTCATGCTGGGGGTAGATTTAGGGTTTAGGATAGTGCAGTGGTGTTTGGGTAGTGTAGGGAGTCGTGCTGGGGGGAGTGTTTTAGGGTTTAGGGTAGTGCAGTGGTGTTTGGGTAGTGTAGTGGGTCGTGCTGAGGGTAGTGTTTAAGGGTTTAGGGTAGTGTAGTGGTGTTTGGGTAGTGTAGGGGGTCGTGCTGGGGGTAGTGATTTAGGGTAGTGCAGTGGTGTTTGGGTAGTGTAGGGGGTACTGCTGGGGGTAGTGTTTTAGGGTTTAGGGTAGTGCAGTGGTGTTTGGGTAGTGTAGGGATACTGCTGGAGGTAGTTTTTTAGGGTTTAGGGTAGTGCAGTGGTGTTTGGGTAGTGTAGGGGTTCGTGCTGGGGGTAGTTTTTTAGGGTTTAGGGTAGTGCAGTGGTGTTTGTGTAGTGTAGGGGTAGTGTTTTAGGGTTTAGGGTAGTGCAGTGGTGTTTGTGTAGTGTAGGAGGTTGTGTTTTAGGGTTTAGGGTAGTGCAGTGGTGTTCGGGCAGTGTAGGGGGTCGTGCTGGGGGTGGTGTTTCAGGGTTTAGGGCAGTGGTGTTCGGGCAGTGTAGGGGTCGTGCTGGGGCTGGTGTTTCAGGGTTTAGGGCAGTGCAGTGGTGTTCGGGCAGTGTAGGGGGTCGTGCTGGGGGTGGTGTTTCAGGGTTTAGGGCAGTGGTGTTCGGGCAGTGTAGGGGGTCTTGCTGGGGGTGATGTTTCAGGGTTTAGGGCAGTGTAGGGGGTCTTGCTGGGGGTAGTGTTTCAGGGTTTAGGGCAGTGCAGTGGTGTTCGTGCAGTGTAGGGGGTCGTGCTGGGGATGGTGTTTCAGGGTTTAGGGCAGTGCAGTAGTGTTCGGGCAGTGTAGGGGGTCGTGCAGGGGGTGGTGTTTCAGGGTTTAGGGCAGTGCAGTGGTGTTCGGGCAGTGTAGGGGGTCGTGCTGGGGGTGGTGTTTCAGGGTTTAGGGCAGTGCAGTGGTGTTCGGGCAGTGTAGGGGGTCGTGCTGGGGCTGGTGTTTCAGGGTTTAGGGCAGTGCAGTGGTGTTCGGGCAGTGTAGGGGGTCGTGCTGGGGGTGGTGTTTCAGGGTTTAGGGCAGTGCAGTGGTGTTCGGGCAGTGTAGGGGGTCGTGCTGGGGCTGGTGTTTCATGGTTTAGGGCAGTGCAGTGGTGTTCGGGCAGTGTAGGGGGTCGTGCTGGGGGTGGTGTTTCAGGGTTTAGGGCAGTGCAGTGGTGTTCGGGCAGTGTAGGGTGTCGTGCTGAGGGGTGGTGTTTCAGGGTTTAGGGCAGTGCAGTGGTGTTCGGGCAGTGTAGGGGGTCGTGCAGGGGGTGGTGTTTCAGGGTTTAGGGCAGTGCAGTGGTGTTTGGGCAGTGTAGGGGTCGTGCAGGGTGTGGTGTTTCAGGGTTTAGGGCAGTGCAGTGGTGTTCGGCCAGTGTAGGTGGTCTTGCTGGGGGTGGTGTTTCAGGCTTTAGTGCAGTGGTGTTCGGGCAGTGTAGGGGGTCTTGCTGGGGGTGGTGTTTCAGGGTATAGGGCAGTTTGGTGGTGTACGGGCAGTGTAGGGGGTCATGCTGGGGGTGGTGTTTCAGGGTTTAGGGCAGTGCAGTGGTGTACGGGCAGTGTAGGGGTCTTGCTGGGGGTGGTGTTTCAGGGTTTAGGGCAGTGTAGGGGGTCTTGCTGGGGGTAGTGTTTCGGGGTTTAGGGCAGTGCAGAGGTGTTCGTGCAGTATAGGGGGTCGTGCTGGGGGTGGTGTTTCAGGGTTTAGGGCAGTGCAGTAGTGTTCGGGCAGTGTAGGGGATCGTGCAGGGGGTGGTGTTTCAGGGTTTAGGGCAGTGCAGTGGTGTTCGGGCAGTGTAGGGGTCGTGCTGGGGGTGGTGTTTCAGGGTTTAGGGCAGTGCAGTGGTGTTCGGGCAGTGTAGGGGGTCGTGCAGGGGGTGGTGTTTCAGGGTTTAGGGCAGTGCAGTGGTGTTTGGCAGTGTAGGGGTCGTGCTGGGGCTGGTGTTTCAGGGTTTAGGGCAGTGCAGTGGTGTTCGGGCAGTGTAGGGGGTCGTGCTGGGGCTGGTGTTTCAGGGTTTAGGGCAGTGGTGTTCGGGCAGTGTAGGGGTCTTGCTGGGGGTGATGTTTCAGGGTTTAGGGCAGTGCAGTGGTGTTCGGGCAGTGTAGGGGGTCTTGCTGGGGGTAGTGTTTCAGGGTTTAGGGCAGTGCAGTGGTGTTCGTGCAGTGTAGGGGGTCGTGCTGGGGATGGTGTTTCAGGGTTTAGGGCAGTGCAGTAGTGTTCGGGCAGTGTAGGGGGTCGTGCAGGGGTGGTGTTTCAGGGTTTAGGGCAGTGCAGTGGTGTTCGGGCAGTGTAGGGGGTCGTGCTGGGGGTGGTCTTTCAGGATTTAGGGCAGTGCAGTGGTGTTCGGGCAGTGTAGGGGGTCGTGCTGGGGGTGGTGTTTCAGGGTTTAGGGCAGTGGTGTTCGGGCAGTGTAGGAGGTCTTGCTGGGGGTAGTGTTTCAGGGTTTAGGGCAGTGCAGTGGTGTTCGGGCAGTGTAGGGGTCATGCTGGGGGTGGTGTTTCAGGGTTTAGGGCAGTGCAGTGGTGTTCGGGCAGTGTAGGGGGTCGTGAAGGGGGTGGTGTTTCAGGGTTTAGGGCAGTGCAGTGGTGTTCGGGCAGTGTAGGGGGTCGTGCTAGGGTATGTGTTTCAGGGTTTAGGGCAGTGCAGTGGTGTTCGGGCAGTGTATGGGGTCGTGCAGGGGCTGGTGTTTCAGGGTTTAGGGCAGTGCAGTGGTGTTCG
This sequence comes from Calotriton arnoldi, assembly GCA_963921515.1. Taxonomy (NCBI): domain Eukaryota; kingdom Metazoa; phylum Chordata; class Amphibia; order Caudata; family Salamandridae; genus Calotriton; species Calotriton arnoldi. The sequence goes on from CAWUFW010022561.1 coordinate 20,596, forward strand.
GGCAGTGTAGGGGGTCATGCTGGGGGTAGTGTTTTAGGGTTTATGGTAGTGCAGTGGTGCTTGTGTAGTGTAGGGGTTCGTGCTGGGGGTAGTGTTTTAGGGTTTAGGGTAGTGCAGTGGTGTTTGTGTAGTGTAGGGGGTCATGTTTTAGGGTAGTGCAGTGGTATTTGGGTAGTGTAGTGGGTCGTGCTGGGGGTAGTGTTTTAGGATTTAGGTTAGTGCAGTGGTGTTTGGGTAGTGTAGGGGGTCGTGCTGGGGGTAGTGTTTTAGGGTTTAAGGTAGTGCAGTGGTGTTTGTGTAGTGTAGGGGGTCATGCTGGGGGTAGTGTTTTAGGTTTAGGGTAGTGCAGTGGTGCTTGTGTAGTGTAGGGGGTCGTGCTGGGGGTAGTGTTTTAGGGTTTAGGGTAGTGCAGTGGTGTTTGTGTAGTGTAGGGGGTCATGTTTTAGGGTAGTGCAGTGGTGTTTGGGTAGTGTAGGGGGTCGTGCTTGGGGTAGTGTTTTAGGATTTAGGTTAGTGCAGTGGTGTTGGGGTAGTGTTTTAGGGTTTAGGGTAGTGCAGTGGTGATTGTGTAGTGTAGGGGGTCATGCTGGGGGTAGTGTTTTAGGGTTTAGGATAGTGCAGTGGTGCTTGGTGTAGTGTGGGGGGTCGTGCTGGGGTAGTGTTTTAGTGTTTAGGGTAGTGCAGTGGTGTTTTTGTAGTGTAGGGGGTCATGTTTTAAGATGCAACGCTCCAATACCTGACCAGTCTGCACTACATAAAACTGCAAAAACAAAAAATAAAAAGTGTTTTGCACACTTTTGTCATTGGGCTATATGTGGGCTACATCTGGGTAATATTTGGGCTCTTTTTTCACTGGTGGCCATCTTGGAAGACTTCTTTGTTATGAAGTTTCCTAATTTCCTCATTTACTGCAGTCTCCTCAGTAGGAAATGCTTTCAGTTTTTACTTTGATTCCATCAAGAAGGCATTCAGATGTGTCACACATTTGCCATAAATTCAGAATGTTATTACTCTAGTTGTTCATTAGATCACTGTAGTAAAGCTACTGCTCACCAAGGAGTTAACTGGAAGTCTACTGCTGGTATTGAAAGTGATTGTTTCAGTCTGCATGTCAGAATTTTCTAATGAAATAGAAGAGGATTTGAGATCTCACTTAAAACATGCACTAAATTTTCTTTTTGCAGCACTAACCATAATTTCTATGGCAAAATGAACCCCCTCATTTTGTTCCTTTTTAAATTAAATGTTTTAAGTGTTACCAGTTTATTCCAATCAAGATGGCTTCAGGTGTGCCATACTTTTGTCATAAGTAAGGCTGTTAGCACTCTAGTTGTTCTTTAGAACACTCTGGGAAGCTGCAGTAGAACACAAAGGCATCAACTGACAGGCTGCTCCTGTTGAAATATAACAGGAAGATATTTGAGATCTCACTTAAAACATGTCCTAATTTTTCTTTCTACAGCACTAACCATAATTTCTATGGCAAAATGAACCCCCTCATTTTGTTCCTTTTTAAATTAAATGTTTTAAGTGTTACCAGTTTATTTCAATCAAGATGGCTTCAGGTGTGCCATACTTTTGTCATAAGTAAGACTGTTAGCGCTCTAGTTGTTCTTTAGAACACTCTGGGAAGCTGCAGTAGAACACAAAGGCATCAACTGACAGGCTGCTCCTGTTGAAATATAACAGGAAGATATTTGAGATCTCACTTAAAACATGTCCTAATTTTTCTTTCTACAGCACTAACCATAATTTCTATGGCAAAATGAACCCCCTCATTTTGTTCCTTTTTAAATTAAATGTTTTAAGTGTTACCAGTTTATTCCAATCAAGATGGCTTCAGGTGTGCCATACTTTTGTCATAAGTAAGACTGTTAGCACTCTAGTTGTTCTTTAGAACACTCTGGGAAGCTGCAGTAGAACACAAAGGAATCAACTGACAGTCTCTGCCCTTGTTGGATGTACATGTTTTACTGAGAATGTCAGACTTCATTCTCACATGACTGAGAAAGATAATGTGAATTTACAGAAAATATGCTCTCATTTTAGCTTCTGGAGCACCTTCCAAAACTGTATGGGACAAGCATGTGAAAATTGTTTTCTCTCAAACATGATTCATGATATCCCAGCAGAAGGTTTTTCACAGGGTAAAATCACCTTAGAACACACCACAATTCCTGAAATTAGTATGGTACCATCAACAAATGAATTCTAATGTAACTAAAGTCTGTTATCACCCTTTATAGTTCTCCTTTTGGTAACCTTCAAAATCTTCGATTCACTACAATGCATTTCAATGGGGTACTATCATGTATATTGGTCCCAAGATGGCTGCCAGCAATTCCAGGATGAAGTGTTGACAACCAATCAGATCTCACGATGACATGTGTGGTTAGGCTCCGCCCAGATATATATGTGTTTTTACTTTTGATTTTCTCAGCAACTACTGAACGGATTTACACCATTTAACAAAAAGGGTTCTTTTTGAACCAAGAACTACCTCTTTGCCAAATTTGGTGTAATTCCGTTCAGCAGTTCGGGCTGTAGCCTTGCATAAAGTTTCCTATGGGAAATTGATTTTTTGACTCTTATTTTTTTAATTTCTCCACAACTACTGAACGTATTTACACCATTTAACAACAAGCATTGGCATAGCCAATAGGTCTCGCCTTTGGGACCTTATAAGTGTTTAGCCATGCAACGGTTGATGTTGTTGCACCAAGGATATTGTGCTGCATAACTAAATACTTATAAGGTCCCAAAGCGAGACCTATTGGCTATGCCAATGCTTGTTTTATTAAGACCCTGGATAGCTGAGATGCTAGTGGAGTGATGTAAGTGGTCAGGGCCACACTCAAATAGTACGGAATGGGACGAGGAGGTAAGGCTGAAACACTGCTGCTTTAAAGTTATGCAAAAGGCAGACTGGCGAAGGAGACGGACAATCACCACTAAGCGTAAACCAGACGTGTGTTTAAACTGGCCAACACGAGAGAAACAGCCAGATACTTTCCAGGGCTTGTGGAAAGGTACAGCGGTGAATGCTGCGTGGAGACAGGCAGCTTGCTGTAATGGAGCTGTTGACACAGCCAGGCCGCTGTCGGAGGCAGAAACTGCCCCTTTCATCGTTCCCAATGTCCCCTGTTCCCGCCCCTGCACTTCAGCCCGGATCAAAGCAGTCCCATCTCTCAGAGATAACGCAGCCCGGACTGAGGGCGGGCTGTGTCAGTGCACATCTCAGACACAGCCAGTGAAGACCTGGAGGCCACTTGGTGCTCAGTGCGCCGCCATTGTCTCCGGGGGGGGGGGAGGGGCAGCCACAGCGCCTCTTCATCTGTGTTCCTATTGATGTCAAACATGGGAGCTGTCATCAAAGATACACAATGAAGGAGACACTCACCCCGACAGAGCGCTCCTGTAACCGTGTGCATAGGGAAAATGCAGACAGACCACAAACCCCGCTGACAGATGCAAGTAGAGTACATTCTTTCACATTGACAAAGTGAAAAAATCTAAAATGTAACATTTCAAGTTTGTTTCTTAATACTAGCGCCTCATGATAAAAACGTATGCATTTTTCATGTATTTTTCACACCATTCTGTTACTTCTCAATACATCGATTATTTACACATTTCCACAGTATGCCAATGCTTGTTTTTGTTTGTGGGGAGTAGTTGAAAGGTGCTGTGCATGGCTGGTGTTACCGTGGTGGCGCCGGTCTGCTTACTTGAAAGAGTTGTTAAAGTAGTGTTTGTATGCAAGTATGTGGAAGCGCCCGAGGAGGTGTTAACAGCATGTAGATTTAAAGTGACGGTTGGGTAATCTTTTTTTTGGGGTTGGGAGGGCGTGGGGGTGAGTAGGGGAGACCGAGGAGGAGTGAGCAAAAAAAAAACAGGAACCACTTGAACAACAGAGGAGCGGGGGCGAGCGAGCGCGGCAGCCTGCAGAGCTGACCAAACGCTCGTGCGTCGTGGCTGGCCTTTGGATGGGTACGCGCGGCAGACATGTGTTTCCAATTATCGCGCCCACGTCTGGGCACGATAATTGGAAACACATGTTTGCCGCGCGTACCCATCCCAAAAAGGCCAGCCACGACGCACGAGCGTTTTTGGGACTGCTTTTCAAACTCGCTTACTAAAAGTCTTCGCCTCTAAGCAGCGCTTGCGCGCTACTCGAGGCTCGACCTAAAAAGGGTTCTTTCTGAACCAAGAACTACCTCTTTGCCAAATTTGGTGTAATTCCGTTCAGCAGTTCGGGCTGTAGCCGTGTCTAAAGTTTCCTATGGGAAAATGAATGGGGAAAACACGTTTTGGGACCCCCCTTTTTTCGCGGCCCCCGCTTGACGAATCACCCTGAGACTTTCAGGGTAGGAGCAGACCGGAGCGGGCCATAAAGTTTGAAAATTTCGCGAAGATTCGTCAACCGACGCAAGAGTTATTTCAAATAGAATGTCGCGGATTTCCTATGGAAAATAGGTCCTAACTATAACTATCTACTGGCGACCGCCAGTAGATAATATATATATATATATATTCACTGAAAAAACCATAGGTTTTAGGGACAGTTATAGTTAGTTGGACATTGCAATCGTACAAAACCCGTGAAATTCCCCCGTTATAGTTAGTCCAGCTAACTATAACTCGCGCCCCCACAATGCACTGCTGATGACGTCACATATTACATCACTCATGACATGGTCAGTGACATCACTGATGACATCTCAAATGACATCACTGATGACATCACTGATGACATCATCCAGTGACTGTGTGTTTCTGTAAAGTTTAAATATTTTTAATATATATAGGAAAAGACGTATTGAAGAATGAGTGGGTGTGTAAGTGTCTGTATGGATGATTTAGTAGGTGCGTGACTGACTCTATAAGTGAGTGATTTAACGTATCTTACTGAATGCATGGGTTAGTGACTAAACTGGGTGAATGTCTGTATCCGTCTGTCTGTTGCTGTGTAAGTGGCTGCATGTGTTTGTGAATAGCTACATGAGTGTCTATATGAGTTATTGAATGCTTGTCTGAGTATCTGTATGGGTGCCTGAGTGTTTGTGTGGGAGGGGTGTGTGCAACTCTGTGCATAGATGTGTGAGTGGGTGATTCACTGGGTGGATGGTTTCAAGAGTGCAACTGTGATAGACTGTATGGGTGGGTAAGTGTGTGTAAGAGTGTGTTAGTGAGTGAATGTATGTCCCAGTGGTACATGTGTGAGTAACTACATATGTGAAAGGCAGTATATATGTGTGTTGGAGTATATAAATAGCTATAAGCGAGAGTGAGTGATTGTGATAGTGGCTGTATGGATGAGTGTGTGCTTGTATCAGTGATTGTATAAGAGCGTAAGAATGTGCTACTATTTGTATGAGTAAGTGAGCTGGTGTGTGTATAACTGTATAGGTGAGTAAATGGTAGTGTGTTTAATTATTTGCATGACTGACTAGGTGTGTGAGTACCTCTATGGATGAGTGGCGGTGTTTGAGTGTCTATATAGGAGTATGATTGCATATGATAGTCCTGTACTGAGTGACCGTAAGTATGAGTGACTGTACGGGTGAGTGAGTGGATGTGTGCGTAGACCTAAGAATCAGTGAGTGGGTATGTAGTTATTGGTGTTGGAGTGTCTATGGTTTTGCGAATGGCAGTCTGTAATTTAGAGTGGGTGTATCAAAGGTTATATTAGGGTGTGAGGAGGTGCATGAGATTATCACGTGGATGATGTCATCAGTGATGTCATTTGAGATGTCATCAGTGATGTCATCAGTGATGTCACTGACCATGTCATGAGTGATGTAATATGTGACGTCATCAGCAGTGCATTGCGGGGCGCGAGTTATAGTTAGCTGGACTAACTATAACGGGGGAATTTCACGGGTTTTGTACGAGTGCAATGTCCAACTAACTATAACTGTCCCTAAAACCTATGGTTTTTTCAGTGAATTTCAAAGGTTTTTTAAATGCTAATTTGTAACTATAACGTCCGTGAAACCTATGGTTTTTTCAGTGAATTTCAAAGGTTTTTTAAATGCTAATTTGTAACTATAACATGTCTGAAACCTACAGTTTTTTCAGTGAATTTCAAAGGATTTGTAAATGACAATTTTTAAATGTATTAATTGTTATATAAATTTTTTTCATACTGATTTCCAAATTTTTTAGAAACTATTTTTTTTACATATTTTATTTTTTAAATTACATTGTAATTACATTATACATTACATTACAAAAAATACTTTCTCAGAATGAATTACTTTAGTTTAATTACTTTGCACATAGGCAATAGACTTTTAAGTACAGTAGTTACAGTTGTTGCAATGGGCAACACATTTTCAAACACAATGCAACATTCAGCTCAATGTGAATTTCTAGTTAAATGCAATTAGTTACTTTATGGATTACTTTTCTAACCACATTACTGGATCCTAGATTCAGTCCTGGGACATCTCCTGTAAACAGTTGAGTAAAAGCGTTTTGGTTACAGTCGTGATTTTTAAGGAATATTATTGTACTTTAAAAGTTCACACTTAGAAACTTTTTCTCATAGAATCACCAATGTTATCCTATGGAAGGAAATTCACTTAGAAGTTAAAAACTGTTATCGTTACTTTTTCTTACTCAGTGTTGGATCCTGGATCCAGCACTGGTGCATCTCCTGTAAACAGTTGAAAGAATGCGTTTAAGTCATACAGGCGATTTTTTAGGAATATTTGTAGTTTGTGAAAATCGACACTTTGAAACTTTTCTGCTGAAAACCAGACAATGATATCCTATGGAAGGAAATTCAAGTTACTGGTAAGTACGGTTAAAATTACTTTTCAGGATCAGTACTGGGCTGAAAGATGCAGCACTGAGGTCTCTCCTGATAACAGGTTAGTAAATCGGAATTCGTATTTCGGCTTATTTTAGAGGAATATTTTAAAGTTCCAAAACTCCACACTTAGAAGAATTTCCAAGTGAAACCAGTCAATGTTAGCCTATGAAGAAAATTCAAGTTACCGGTAAGTACGGTTAAAATTACTTTTGAGGATCAGTACTGGGCTGAAAGATGCAGCACTGAGGTCTCTCCTGATAACAGGTGAGTAAATCGGAATTCGTATTTCGGCTGATTTTAGAGGAATATTTTAAAGTTCCAAAACTCCACACTTAGAAGAATTTCCAAGTGAAACCAGTCAATGTTAGCCTATGAAGGAAATTCAAGTTACCGGTAAGTACGGTTAAAATTACTTTTCAGGACCAGTACTGGGCTGAAAGATGCAGCACTGAGGTCTGTCCTGATAACAGGTGAGTAAATCGGAATTCGTATTTCGGCTGATTTTAGAGGAATATTTTAAAGTTCCAAAACTCCACACTTAGAAGAATTTCCAAGTGAAACCAGTCAATGTTAGCCTATGGAAGAAAATTCAAGTTACTGGTAAGTACGATTAAAATTACTTTTCAGGACCAGTACTGGGCTGAAAGATGCAGCACTGAGGTCTCTCCTGATAACAGGTGAGTAAATCAGAATTCGGATTTCGGCTGATTTTAGAGGAATATTTGTATGTTTCAAAAATCAACACAGAAACTTTTTCAGCAAAAAGCAGGCAATGATATCCTATGGAAGGAAATTCAAGTTACTGGTAAGTACGGTTAAAATTACTTTTGAGGATCAGTACTGGGCTGAAAGATGCAGCACTGAGGTCTCTCCTGATAACAGGTGAGTCAATCGGAATTCGTATTTCGGCTGATTTTAGAGGAATATTTTAAAGTTCCAAAACTCCACACTTAGAAGAATTTCCAAGTGAAACCAGTCAATGTTAGCCTATGAAGGAAATTCAAGTTACCGGTAAGTACGGTTAAAATTACTTTTCAGGACCAGTACTGGGCTGAAAGATGCAGCACTGAGGTCTCTCCTGATAACAGGTGAGTAAATCAGAATTCGGATTTCGGCTGATTTTAGAGGAATATTTGCACAATGGTGAAGGGAGGGGCGGGGCCTGAGGTAACATCTGTGCAAACGCGCCCCGTGGCGCGTTTTAAGTTGGGGGATTAAGTCCCCTTGAATCATGAGGGTCCCTACGGGCCAACTAGCCCACCAGGAACCTCCAGTATGCGCCAGGGGGCTGCGTTGCAGAGACATGTACAGAGGCCACACCCCTTTTTACACCTCTCTGCAACGCAGCTCTGTGGCGCTTTCTGGACGTACCTGTTGGGCTAGTTGGCCCCCAGGGACCCTCAGGATTGAAGGGGATTTAATTCCCCATCTTAAAATGAGCCACGGGGCCTGTTTGCACACATGTCACCTGAAGCCCCGCCCCCTCCCTTCACCACTGTGCAAACGCGCCCGTGGCGCGTTTTAAGTCGGGGGATTAACTCCCTTTGAATCCTGAGAGTCCCTGGGGTGCAACTAGCCCACCATATACCTCCAAAAGCGCCACAGAGCTGCGTTGCAGAGAGGTGTAAAAGGGGCGTGGCCTCTGTACACCTCTCTGCAAGGCAGCCCCTGGCGCATACTGGAGGTTCCTGGTGGGCTAGTTGGCCCCAGGGACCCCAGTATTCAAGGGGAATCGTTCCCCCTCTGCAAACGCGCCAGGGCGCGTTTGCAGAGTGGTGAAGGAAGGGGCGGGGCCTGCGGGCCCGATCGTTTTTTTTTCTCCCTGAAGGGGGCTGTGTGGCCCCCTTCCTTTTCCTATTTTTAGGCCCTGGGGACCCCATCCCCCAGGGCCTTACCCCTTTTTTTTAATTAAAATAAAATAAAAAAAACGGGAAGGGGGCCGCGTGGCCCCCCTTCCCTGGGCCTGTATTGGCCCCGGGGACCCCATCCCCCGGGGCATGGCCTCTTTTTTTTCTTATTTGGAGGGGGGCTGCGTGGCCCCCCTCCTCAGGCCATTTAAGGCCCCGGGGACCCCATCCCCCGGGGCCGGCCTTGCACTTTTTTTTTTTTTTTTCCTTTGGGGAGGGGGGCTGCGTGGCCCCCCTCCGTGGCCTCTTATGGCCCCGGGGACCCCATCCCCCGGGCCTGGCCTCTCATTGGGGACTGTGGGGGGTCCCCAAACCCCCACAGTCCCGCCGGCTCCCCGTGTCCTACGGGAGCCGGCATTGCTTTACACATGGGGAGCAGCTAACATGCTGCTCCCCATGTGGAAAGCAATCGGCTTTGGATATTGGAAGAGAGAGCAGGTTTCCTGCTCTCTCTTCCAATATCCAAAGCAAGTTTGCAATGACAGGACGGGAGCCGCGAGGCTCCCGTCCTGTCATTGCAAACAGCAGTGTCCCGGGGGTAGGCACCCCGGGACACTGCAGGAGCCGGCCCTGGGGGTGGCGGTCCCCAGGGCCACCACAGGCTCCAGGAGGGGGCCGCGCGGCCCCCTCCCTACATCAGCACAGCCCCGGGAGGTGGTGGTCCCCGGGGCTTGGGGGTCCAAAACGGACCCCCATTTTAATTTTTCTTAGTGCCCCGGGGAGGTGGTGGACCCCGGGGCGTGTGGGGGGCTGGAGCCCCCACACAGGTGTTTAATTTTAAAAAAGAAGCCCCGTGGAGGTGGTGGTCCCCGGGGCTGCGGGAGGGCTCAGAGCCCTCCCGCTTCATTATACATAAAGCCCCGGGGGGTGGTGGTCCCCAGTGCTTGGGGGGCCCTTAGAGGCCCCCCACACATAAAATTAACCCCCCCCAAGCATGCCCCCGGGACTTGGCCCACCCGGGGGCCAATTAACATCGAAGCGCGGGAGACCGCGCTTCGATTTTTTTTTTTTTCGGCAGGGTTCGCGCTCCCTGAGCGCATCCTGCCGATATTTTTTTTTTTTTTTTTTTTTTAACTTTGCCCAGGGGGTCCTTGTGGGACCCCCTGAGCAGACCTAGGGGGTCAGGGTGTTTCTACCCTGCCCCCTTTGTGCGCTTTGCGCACTTGTTTCTGTCCCTCGGTTCTACCGAGGGACAAAATGGCTGCCAACATTTCCTGAATCGGAATGTTGACAGCCATCTGACAGCCAATTAACATGCAGCTCGTGCTCGGGAGGATCCGCGGCCCTAGATATCACTATCTTTTTACTTTTGATTTTCTCAGCAACTACTGAACGGATTTACACCATTTAACAAAAGGGTTCTTTCTGAACCAAGAACTACCTCTTTGCCAAATTTGGTGTAATTCCGTTCAGCAGTTCGGGCTGTAGCCGTGTCTAAAGTTTCCTATGGAAAATTGCATGGGGAAAACGCGTTTTGGGACCCCCTTTTTTCTCGGCCCCCGCTTGACGAATCCCCTTGAGACTTTCAGGGTAGGAGCGGACCGGAGCGGGCCATAAAGTTTTAAAATTTTGCGAAGATACGTCAACCGGCAAGAGAGTTATTTCAAATAGAATGTCGCGGATTTCCTATGGATAATAGGTTGTAACTATAACTATCTACTGGCGACCGCCAGTAGATAATATATTCACTGAAAAAACCATAGGTTTCACGGACGTTATAGTTAGAAATTAGCATTTAAAAAACCTTTGAAATTCACTGAAAAAACCATAGGTTTCAGGGACGTTATAGTTAGAAATTAGCATTTAAAAAACCATAGAAATTCACTGAAAAAAACATAGGTTTCAGGGACGTTATAGTTAGTTGGACATTCCACTCGTACAAAACCTGAGAAATTCTGGCGTTATAGTTAGTTGAGGTAACTATAACTCGCACCCCCGCAATGCACTGCTGATGACGTCACATATTACATCATTCATGACATGGTCAGTGACATCACTGATGACATCACTGATGACATCTCAAATGACATCACTGATGACATCATCCAGTGACTGTGTGTTTCTGTAAAGTTTAAATATGTTTTATATATATATAGGCGAAGGTGTATTGAAGAATGAGTGGGTGTATGACTGTCTGAATGGATGATTTAGTAGGTGTGTGACTGACTGTATGAGTGAGTGATTAAACGTGTCTTACTGAATGCATGGGTTAGTGACTAAACTGTGTGAATATCTGTATCAGTCTGTCTGTTGGTGTGTAAGCGGTTGCATGGGTTGGTGAGTAGCTACATGAGTGTCTATATGGGTTATTGATTGCTTGTCTGAGTATCTGTATGGGTGTCTGAGTGTCTGTGTGGGTGGGAGGGGTGTGTGTGACTCATTGCATAGATGTGTGAGTGAGTGATTCACTGGGTGTATGGGTTCAAGAGTGCGTCTGAGGGGCTGTATGGGTGGGTGAGTGTGTGTATGGGTGTGTTGGTGAGTGAATGGATGTCTCAGTGGTACATGTGTGAATAACTACATATGTGAAAGGCAGTATATGTGAGTGTTGGAGTATATAAATGACTATGTGAGAGTGAGTGATTGTGAGAGTGGCTGTATGGATGAGTTTGTGCTTGTATCAGTGATTGTAAAAGAGAGTAAGTATGTGTTAGTATCTGTATGAATAAGTGAGGTGGTGTGTGTATAACTGTATAGGTGAGTAAATGGGAGTGTGAATGATTTTTTGCATGATTGACTAGGTGTGTGAGTAACTATGGATGAATGGCGATGTGTGAGTGTCTGTATAGGTGTATGAGTGCAAATGATAGTGCTGTATTGATAAGTGACTGCATGTATCAATGACTGTATGGGTGAATGAGTGGACGTGTGTGTAGACCTAGGAATCAGTGAGTGGATGTAGTAACTGGTATTGGTGTGTCTATGGTTTCGAAAATGGTAGTCTGTATTTTAGAGTGGGTGTATCAAAGGTTATATTAGGGTGTGAGGAGGTGCATCAGATTATCACGTGGATGATGTCATCAGTGATGACATCACACCAGCTCTCAACTCCCTCAACTGGCTTCCCATGGAAGGGAGGTGTATTTACAAACTGGCCTGCATCACACACAAAACCCTTCACTCTCCGTCCCCCAACTACCTAAACAACAAACTGGTAAAAGCAGGAAAATCCAGAACTCTGAGAAGCTCCAACTCACTTCTTCTTATCCCTCCGAAACTGAAAAAGAAAACAACTCAGTACCGATCATTTTCTGGCAACGCTCCCAGGATGTGGAACGCTCTCCCTAGAGACCTCAGATGCAACCCCTCCTTCTCCTGTTTCAAAAGGGACCTGAAACTCCATCTCCTCAACAAATACTTTCCCGTCCAACGTCAACGAACCTAGACTTCAATATCCGAGTTGACTCCTCTATCTCTTGACATTCAAGGATAGTTGGTGACCGGACTGTGTTAGTCACCTTCGTTTGTTTTCTCTCCCTCCCTGCACTGTTTACCTATTTTTCATGTTGTATTTTTTTTTTATCTCTGTTTTGCTTCCTTACCGCCTTCCTACTATGTAATGCAATTTTTCTTCTGTCTTTACTGTGTGTATGTAAAGCGCTCTGATACCCAAGGGTCAAGCTAGCGCTATATAAAACTTTTTAAATAAATGTCATTTGAAATGTCATCAGTAACGTCACTGACCATGTCATGAATGATGTAATATGTGACGTCATCAGCAGTGCATTGCGGGGGCGCGAGTTATAGTTAGCTCAACTAACTATAACGGCCAAATTTCTCAGGTTTTGTACAAGTGGAATGTCCAACTAACTATAACGTCCCTGAAACCTATGGTTTTTTAAAGTGAATTTCTATGGTTTTTTTAAATACTAATTTCTAACTATAAAGTCCCTGAAACCTATGGTTTTTTTCAGTGAATTTCAAAGGTTTTTTAAATGCAAATTTCTAACTATATTGTCCCTGAAACCTATGGTTTTTTCAGTGAATTTCAAAGGTTTTTTAAATGATAATTTCTAACTATAACGTCCCTGAAACCCATGGTTTTTTCAGTGAATTTTTAAGGTTTTTTAAATGATAATTTCTAACTATGCCTACAGAGGTAGGACATGTGAAGAAAGAGGAAGAAAGGCACAGAAAGAAGCAAGAGAAATGCAGAAAGAGGCAACAGAAGTCCAGAAAGACGAAGAAAGGTGCAGGAAGAAGCAAGAGATATGCAGAAAGAACCAACAGAAGTGCAGAAAAAGGCCTTGTTGCAAAGTCATCCTGTGCCCCCAACTTTTTACTGACTGCTACTGGTGGTAACTGACTGACTAACCAGGCCCGGAGCCAGTGCTATGGTGAAAGACACTTAGAATAGAGTGAAAACACCTACATATAGGAGGGTACACTATGGGTTGCGGTACCCCTGTGATTGGCATGACCTCACCTGTAAGGCCCTATTACATAATAGGGCAGGGGGATTAAAACTACCTCTAACTCAGAGGTGCAGAAAGAGGCAAGAGAAGTGCATAAACAGACAGGAAAGGTGCAGAAACCGGGAACAGGGGTGCAGAAAGAACCAACAGAGGTGCAAAAAGAGGCAAGAGGGGTGCAGAAAAGGTAGGAGGGGTGCACAAAGAGGCAAGAGAGGTACAGAAAGAGGCAGGAGGGGTGCAGAAAGAAGGAAGAGAAGTGCAGAAAAAGGCAAGAGAAATGCTGAAAGAAGCAACAGAGGTTTAAAAAGAAGCCAGATAAGTGCACAAAGAGGCAAGTGAGGTGCAGAAAGAAGCAAGAGCAGTGCAGAAAGAACCAACAGAGGTGCAAAAAGAGGCAAGAGGGGTAAAGAAAGAGGTAGGAGAGGTGCACAAAGAGGCAAGAGAGGTACAGAAAGAGGCAGGAGGGATGTAAAAAGAAGGAAGAGAAGTGCGGAAAGAGGCAAGTGAGGTGCAGAAAGAAGGTAGAGCAGTGCAGAAAGAACCAACAGAGGTGCTGAAAGAGGCAACAGAGGTGCAGAAAGATGCAAGAGATCTGCAGAAAAAAGTAACAGAGGTGCTGAAAAAGGGAAGTGAGGTGCAGAAAGAGGCAAGAGATCTGCAGAAAAATGCAACAGATGTGCTGAAAGAGGAAAGTCAGCTGCAGAAAGAAGCAAGGCAGGTGCAGAAAGAGGCAATAGAAGTGCAGAAAGATGCATCAGAGGTGCACAAAGAGGCAAGAGGGGTGCAGAAAAAGGAGAGAGAAGTGCAGAAAGAAGCAACAGAGGTGCAGAAGGAGGCACGAGTGCAGAAAGAAGAAAGACGTGCAGAAAGAAGCAACAGAGGTGCTGAAAGAGGCACGAAGGGTGCAGAAAGAGGCAAGAGAAGTGCAGAAAGAAGCAACAGAGGTACAAAAAGAGGCAAGAGTGGTGCGGGAAGAGAGGTGTAGAAAGAGGCTAGAGAGTTGTACAAAGAGGGAAGACTGGTGCAGAAAGAGGCAAGAGGGGTGCAGAAACAGGTAAGAGAACTTCAGAAAGAGGCAAGAGAATTGCTGAAAGAAGCAACAGAGGTGTAGAAAGAAGCAAGAAAAGTGCAGAAAGAGGCAACTGAGATGCAGAAACAGGCAAGAAAGGTACAGAAAGAGGGAAGACGAGTGCAGAAAGAGACAACAGGGGTGCAGAAAGAAGCAAGACAGGTGCAGAAAGAAGCATGGAAAGTGCAGAATGAAGCAACAGGAGTGCAGAAAGAGGCAAGAGAAGTGCAGAAAGAAGGAACAGAGGTGCAGAAGGAGGCAAGAGAACTCCAGAAAGAGGCGAGAGTTGCAGAAACAGGCAAAAGAGGTACAGAAAGAGGGAACAGAGGTGAAGACAGAGGCAAGAGAGGTGCAGAAACAGGTAAAAGGGGTGCAGAACGGGGCAAGAGGGGTGCAGAAATTTGCAAGAGAAGTGCAGAAAGAACAAGAGCAGTGCAAAAGAACCAACGAAGGTGCAAAAAGAGGCAAGTGAGGTACAGAAGGAGGCAAGAGAACTGCAGAAAGAGGCAAGAGAGTTGCAGAAACAGGCAAAAGAGGTACAGAAAGCGGGAACAGGTGGGCAGACTGAGGCAAGAGAGGTGCAGAAAGAGGGAAGAGGGGTGCAGAAAAAGGCAAGAGGGATGAAGAAATTTGGATCAGAGGTGCAGGAAGAAGCCAGTGCAGAAAGAACCAACAGAGGTGCAGAAAGAGGCAAGAGGGGTACAGAAAGAGGCAAGTGAAGTGCAGAACAAAGCAAAAGAGGTGCAGAAAGAACCAACAGAGGTGGAAAAAGAGGCAAGAGGGTGCAGAAAGGGGTAGGAGAGGTGCAGAAAGAGGCATGAGGGGTACAGAAAGAGACTGGAGGGGTGCAGAAAGAGGAAGAGAACTGCAGAAAGAAGCAACAGAGGTGCTGAAAGAGGCACGAAGGGTGCAGAAAGAGACAGGACAGGTGAAGAAAGAAGGAACAGAGGTACAGAAAGAAGGAACAGTGGTGCGGGAAGAGAGGTGTAGAAAGAGGCAAGAGAGTTGCACAAAGAGGGAAGAGGGTACAGAAACAGGCAAAAGGGGTGCAGAAACAAGCAAGTGAGGTGCAGAAAGAGGCCAGAGAGTTACAGAAAGAGGCAAGTGAAGTGCAGAAGGAGGCAAGTGAGGTGCAGAAAGAGGCAAGTGAGGTGCAGAAAGAAGCAAGATAAGTGCAGAAAGAAGCAACAGAAGTGCAGGAAGAGGGAAGAGGGGTAGCGAGAGAGGCAAGAGGGGTGCAGAAAGAAGCAAGACAGGTGCAGAAAGAAACAAAAGAAGTGCAGAAAGAAGGAATAGAGGTGCAGAAAGAGGCAAAAAGGGTGCAGAAAGATGTAAGAGGGGTACAGAAAGAAGCAAATGAGGTGCAGAAAGAGGCAGCAGACGTGCAGAAAGTACAAGAGATTTGCAGAATGAGGTCAAGAGAAGTGCAGAAAAAGAAAGAAACGTGCAGAAAGAAGCAACAGAAATGCAGAAAGAGGCAAGAGAGGCGCAGAGGGAAGCAAGAGTGGCTTGCACACCATTAGTACCAATTTAACACCCACATTTAGCAATAAGTAACAGGTGACCATTCTAGGTTTGCAAAGGGCTTTCCACCATGCTGTAACACTTGTCGCTGCATTTTTGGTAACGTTTGAGCCGTTTGAGCTAGAAACAAGGCTTTTTTTGTTCAAATCTGCAGATTAGGGTGCAGATGATGAATTATGTGGCTAATGCGGAAAATGTATAATTGTGTGAAAGTCGGTGCAGCCAAACAGTCACATAATGCCAGATTCCTGGCATGCGCAGCCCAGGAGCAGCTACAAAGTGAATGGTGTGGCAGGACTTATGCAGAATTGGGTGATGACATGGAATAAGCTTTCTACAATGGGAAGAAACATTTGAGGGAAAGTCAGTGTGCTTTACTGTTTTTATTCCATTATTCTCCTATGAGGATGGGGAGCACATGGGCTAGTTTTACTTTCCTAGGGCCTACAAACTCCAGACATGCACCAAAGTCCACTGTAACCTATGTGAGAAGAAGTATTCTGCAGAGTCCAAAGTCATATTTGTACTGCTTTTGGGTCATCCAGAAATGACATATTTCTCTGAGTCAGCTCATAACCAGGGCCTGGTTGGGGCTGACCCGGCCAAGCTGAATTAATGACCTTCTCCCCAAGCCAGCCCTGCACAACAAGCACTCCAAGGGCGAAAGCCTCCACTCTAAGAAGAGAAGATGGGTGGAGCTACAGGTTCATCCATCAGCAGCTGTCACCTGGTGCCAGGCACCAAGCTGCTCTGGAGAGAAGGCAGCGAGGGGGGAAGGGGCTCTCAGAGACCATGTGGCATAAGACCCCTGGACGACGCCATTTTGAACAAACCCAGAGGCCTGGGCAGGATGGAGGGAGCAGGGGCAGAGAGGTGAGGTGTCGCTGCCTGATAGGGCAAGAAGAGACTTCCTGCCAGCCCCCTCCAAATTCTTTTAAAAGGTCTTGCACAGGAAGAGAAGCTCTCTCTGGGGTGTGGTCTGCTGAGGACGAGTGGTGCTGGAGCCTGGCACCATGGGCAGCTGGAAGGAAGAACCTCCAGACTGGCCAAGGACCCTGACTTGTGCCAAAAGGGGAGACCAGGACAAGTGACCAGAAGCCTGGGCCTCTGCGCAGGAGAAGAGAGGGCCAGGAGACGAGAGCCAGGCGAAAGGCTGGAGCAGGGAGCCAGTGAAGACTGCTCCCTGCTGCATTCACCCTCCTGGAGATCAAGAGGGCGAAAGAAAGTGCTCCCAGTGGCTGGGGAGCACCACCAGGAGCAAGAAGAGGCCAAAATCAGGAAGATCGGTCCCCTGGGGGCTGAGATATGCCCCCCCAGAAGGTAGGCGACCTTTGGCCGACCGACGACGAAGGGCGTGGGGCTCCGCCGCCGGTCCAGAAAATGCCCCGGGGTGGGTCAGGTCCCGGGGGCTGCCCCCAAAAGAAGTTAAGTCGGGGGGGCGCCGTCGCGCTCCCTGTGAAAGGGCCTGACTGGGGTGCCAGGAGCCCACCCTGGCCCCCGAAGACACTGGAGAAGAGAGGAGCACCGTCGCGCCCGCCTCGCGGGAGAATCGCAGCCGGGGAGCGCCGTTGCGCTCCCCGTGAAGACTTCCCAGGGGCCCGGGACCCCAACTCAGGGCTCCGAAGACCAGCAGCCGAAGCCGGGGGAGCGCCGTCGCGCCCCCCGTGAAGACCTCCAAGAAGGCGGGGCCCGGGATCCCAACTCCAGGCCCCGGTGTGTCCAGCGCAGGTGGAGGAAGGCGGGGGAGTGCCGTCGCACTCCCCCCAGGAACGGCCGGACCGTCGGGAGTCTTCGCATCTGCCCGCCGGAGCAGGCAGACCAGAACTGCGGTGCCGGCTCCCGCGGCAGCACGCGAGGGTGCTGGCCGGGCGGGGAGCCGGCAGGGGCAGCCGGGGGTGGGCTCCCCGGGCTGCCCTCCACCGATTGAGCCATGCGGGGTTCCCGGGTGGGACCGGGACCCCGCGGAGGAGATAAAAAAAGCAAAGAGAAGAGGTGCTAGGGGCCCGGGTGGGAACGGGCCCCCGAAAATACACCGGAGCAGCCGGGGGTGGGCTCCCCGCGCTGCATCACTCACCTGGGGGTCCGGGTGTGACCGGACCCTCCATCAAAGCACAGACGCGGCCGGAGGCCCACAGCGCAGCTCTCCCTGCGCAGCGGGGGAGCCGCTGCTATGATATTCACGAGGCTAGAGGAAGCGCCCCATAATGCTTTGCAGGCCCGAGCCGGCCTGCAGGGAAATGCCTGTTTTTCCGCGTGTGGTGGCCCCAGGAGGACGGGGTCACCACGAGAGGTGTGCTAAGGTGCAGGGGGAGCTGCAGGAGCAACGCAGTCTCCCCCAGCAGGAAGGAAGAAAGTCCCTCCCTAAGTCTCTGGGGACTTACAAAGAATAACCCCTCAAGGGCTCAGCCAGGCATCATCAGCATCCCCATGGCTGGAACTTTTGTTCTGCAGCTGGGGGTGCCTTAGGGACTGCCTCAAGGTGTGAAGGGCTGAGTTGGGGATTTCTGGAAAAGGGCATCCCCTGGAGGTGAAGAGGTGTAATTGCACCACAAATGCATTTAACCATGTTATTTCTATTTAGAGGGACTGAAAGGCACATGTGTAATGTGAAGTATCTGCCTAAGGTGATGTCATAAGCAAAGTGGGGTTATGTTGCCAGACATTCCTGCTAGGGTGTCTGGCTGTAAATGCTTAATCCTGTGATTTTACCTGTGATGCCTTTTAGAGGCTGTGATTGCAATGCATTACAGCTGTTATCAGCTATGAAAAGTACCTCATTTAACCCCTTGACCTTCCGCTCGTGTGCTGGACATTCCGATCGCGGGTGTGGTCGTGACGAGCTCAGCTCGTCATGCGCACAGCGCTACCGCGCAGCATGACGAGCTGAGCTCGTCACGCGCATCGAAGGGGTTAAAGTGATGCCCAAACATGTATTCTTGCTACTGCGTTAGGGGAGGAACAACCCAGACTGTCAGCTACTGCATTAGGGGGCAAGATGATGTCCATACAGGGGAGTGGTGGTACTAGACCCCACCCCCCCTGCGGGAGGGGTGGAGATGTTATGCAATGTCACAAAGTAATTCCAGCAGCTTATGTATATTTGTAAATTGGTGCATAGTATTAAGTAGTGTGTGTGTTTAATAAATGTACTCTTACTTTTATAAAGCAAAGTACAGACTGGACAATCAATTATTGAGTGTTATTTCTGCGCACCTGTAATGGCGCTTACTAGCCCACACCACCTCCCTTGAGTAAGCCTCAGACTGCTCAGCAACGCTACCCTCTGAGAGTCAGGCGCTACACTAGGGTGTTTGGTTCCCAGTGAAGGACAAATGTGACACGTTATATGTGCAGGCCTCACAGATACTGCCTCGTTTTCCAACAGGGGGCATGGCCTCCGAAGACGTCTTAGCACTCCCACTGTGTGGGACTTACTGGAGGTAATAAGAGGGGTAGTTGGCCCCCAACTACCCCTCATATTACCTCCAGTAAGTCCCACACAGCAGGATTGCTAAGTTCTCAGAGCAGGCCATGCCCCCTTCACCCACCACTCTACAAACGCTCTCCGTGGCGCGCTCTTGGATGGGGATTGAAGTCCTCTTCGCTGCTGGGGGTCCTTTAGGGGCCAACTAGCCTACCTCTTACCTCCAGTAAGCCCCACACAGAGGGATTGCTGAGAGGTGGACAAAGGCCACGCCCCCTTTCTCCACCACTCTGCAAACGCGCCCCCTGGTGGGCTCTTGGTTAGGGGATGAAGTCCCCTGGCCTCCTGAGGGACCCTGCGGGCCAACTAGCCCTCCTGTTATCTCTAGTAAGCCCCACACAGCTGGATTGCTGAGACTGGTCCGAGGCCACGCCCCCTTTTTACACTACTCTGCAAACGCGCCTCCTGGCGCACTGCTGCTCGGGGGATGAAGTCCACTTGTGTCCTGAGGTCCTCAGGACACAAGGGGACCTCATCGCCCCATCAACATACGCACAGAACACTATGGAAAACAATTTTTCTCTCCAGCCACACATCTGCGTCCTTTGTGGGCAGAAACCCCGATATCCTCCCTGCCTAAGGTCCAAGCGGTAGTAAGCTTCCTCGCTGCCATGGTGACGCCCCCCCCCCTCCTCCCAGGGGGGGGGGCGTCTTCTCCTCCAACAAGGACATCTCCTTCAGCCACACCACCGGACTCCACTGGACAGACCACAGCTGCGTCCACTTCAGCTTCAGCAGGATCACCACGCACCACCACCCGCAACAGTTTCCGCGCAGAAGCTGGAACAAGATCACCACCGACCAACTCACCACATCCCTGAGCCAGAACCCTCCCGCCAGCTCAACGAACCCCAACCAAGCCGCCAGCAACCTCACAAGATGGATCACCAACTGCGCAGACGACCTCGCCCCATTGAAGACCCCCCCAGTCAGACCCGGCAACAAGAAAGCATCCTGGTTCACCGACGAACTCAAGAAATCCAAGAAGAACTGCCGGGCCTGTGAGAAGTTGGCCTGGCATATGCTGTCCACTAATTATAGTGGGCACCTTGCACCAGTCCAAATCGACTCTTATGGTAGGTAGGTTAAAGACAACCTTATTGAAAGCTATCCTAGTGGTAGCTGTGGAGAGCAGCCATCAGGCTAAGTCTTGAAGGAATGTAAAGCAGCTTGTTTTACCAGTCTATAATCTCTTGAGTGACCAAATGAAAGAGCACCACACCAGGTATATATTCAAAATATATGTATTTATTACTAAACACACCCCTCTAGTCTCTTTATGAGGCTAGAGTTCGAAGTACATAGGTTATAAGATCTTAAATCACAGTAATAGCACAAATACACGTTTGGGCCCTAGGGGCGTACCAAACCATATACCAATAAAGTGGTATGCGAACCACGACTGAACTAGACACTAGGCCTAGAGCCTCTAGAAGTGCTTGGACCACAAGGAACCACCCAAGGTAGTGACACAGGGGACCCACGGGAGACGCGTGCAGTGTAAATACACAACCGCGATACGCCGTTAACTTCTATGGAGAAAGTCGGGATCGGGAAAATAGAGGAAAGGGACACTTAAAAGAGGACTAGGACAAAACCCTTTGAGATCTAGGACTTTGAAGAGTCTCTACCCACGGGAGCACCGGAGTACTCGTGTTACCTCACCCAGGGAAGCCGGGTGCATAGGTGCCTTTCGGGGTCGGGTTTCGTCGTCGGTTCTTATGGCGATCTGCTGCAAAGTGCTGCTGGCGACCAGGAGAAAAGTGTCCGGGTGGATCCAAGAGTGGATCGGAGTTCTGAAGAACCTGAAAGCAGAGGGGACAGAGTCTGGGTCACTAGCCAGTGACCAGGGAGGCGATGGACGGATGCCCACCGATGTCGAGTGCTTCAGGTGCGTTGACGGTCGTCTCGTTTCTGCAGCCACGAGGTCCAGGAGGCGTTGTCGGCGACCAGGAGCAGGATTCGGGCTGGTACACGATGTCTGTCGAGTGCTGCGGTGTCGGCGACCAGATTGGACCCAACAAGCCTTGGCAACGGCAAGTCTCGATGTAGCTGAAGATCGTCGATGGTGCAGACCAGCAAGGTCTGGGGAACTCACCCAGCAAGGGTAAGTGAGGGCAGGCCTGGAGCAACCAGACTGCCAAGTAAAGAAAAGATTGGCCTTCGGTAAGGGCTACTAGCCAACGGGCTAGCGACCGCGAAGGAGCCTCGTGACGCCGCACGTGGAGCTGGCTTACAGGACACTCGTGGAGTGGGGGCCAGTGATCTTCGGTGCAGGTGGTGCTGGAGGCTAGGGCTACTCGGAGCCCAAAGCACGACTTCTAGGGAGACCCAGAAGATGGTGCACTTGCAAGTGTGCTCGGTGTCCAGGGGTCACGGTCTCACGTTACCCACGATAGCCACGGGCCTCAGCTTTGCTGGGGACTCAGGGTAGCCTCGGGAAGTCTGAGAATCCACCTCTGGTGATGCGATGACTTCGGCGTCCGACGGGAGCTTCAGTGATGCGAACCGGACAGATGCTTCTTTGGTGCCTGCCAAGCAGGGGAGTCACTCCTTGACCCCAAGGGAGATTCTTCAGTCCTCTAATCGTGAGTAGAGCGTCGAAGGTCCAGGATTCTGTTTCAGAGTTTCGTCCAGGTATATCTAAAGTCCTAAGGACTGGGTTCCTACCTTTATTCCAAAAATAGGGGATGGACTACTCTGTGGCCCCACCTATGGGTGGGTCAGGGCAGAGGGGTGGCTACACCCTTTCCCTTTGTCCAGTTCGCGCCAAAGCAGGGGCTGCAAGCCCCTGATCCGGTTTGAACTGGGGTATGCACAGGGACACCAAATGTGCCCCCAGTGCAGGACTTCAAAGCACCCGAAAGTGCTCCCGCCCAGCCCCAATACACATTGTCCTGTCTGGGGAGGTGGTCACACCTCCCTGGGACAGGAAACCTATTGTCCAGGCCTCCCCTGCCGGAGTTTCGTCCAGCAGCAGGAGGCCAGACTCGTGTCTGTGGCAGCAGCATCCATTTTGTGATGCCAGGGCTCTGGAAAGAAGTTACCGGACTCGTCAGAGTTAACATGCCTTTCCCTCTAGAAGGGTGGAATGCTACCCCCGCCGCCAGAATTGGCGGGGGGTAGTATTCCAAGATGTTTGACACCAAACACGACATGTTTCGGTGCAGCCATTCCATAGTTAGCATTTTACCGCGAGGATATAATGCGTTTAAGAGTATATGGTCAGGCTGCACTACAAACAGCATCAGAGATGGTCTCCGAACGCTGAAGAGGGGCCCTGCTCATGCAGGGGCACCCTCTCACATAGGAACCATACACTCTGCCTTTAGGATTGATAAGGCCTGCCTTAGGAGTGACTTATAGGTTTATATGTGTGTATGCATTTAGTGATATAGGTAACCTATACCACTGCAAGGGGTGCATGCACCACCTTACCCAGGCTGCAGTAGCAGACCTGTGGTGTCAGTTTGGATGGCCTACCAGGGGTGGCATAATACATGCTGCAGCCCCTGGCAGGCCTCTGAGGTACCTATGCCCTTGGTACATAGTATACCATATACTAGGGACTTACAAGGGCACTCCAGATCCCAATCAGTGATGTGCCTAAGGCACATGGAGACCCTTTTAAAGAGGAAACAGCTAGGCTGGGGTTCTGAATAGCAGGGCCCCAGCCAGACTAATGTCGAAAACCAGTGAAGTATCAGCAAAAAGTGGGGGTACCCCTGTGAAGCAGATCCTACTCTCCTACACAACCCCCCAAACGTAGGGACATTAAACTAACCTTGCCCAGTTAAGTCTTCATGTTCTAAGTGGAAATACCTAGAGAGTCCATCTGCATTCGCATGGTTACTCCCAGGCCTATGTTCCACTGTAAAGTCCATCCCCTGTAGGGAAATGGACCACCTAAGCAGTTTGGGGTTTTCACCCTTCATTTGTTTTAGCCATAAGAGGGGCTTATGGTCTGTCTGAACCAGGAAGTGTGTACCAAACAAGTATGGCCTCAACTTCTTCAGAGCCCAGACCACAGCAAAGGCCTCCTCTCTATGGCTGACCAACGTTTCTCTCTAGGGGTCAGCCTTCTGCTAATAAAAGCTACTGGCTGATCCTGACCTTCTTCATTCAATTGTGACAGTACAGCCCCTACCCCCAATTCAGATGCATCAGTTTGAACAATGAACTTCTTGGAGTAATCAGGACTCTGCAGAATTGGAGCAGTGCACATGGCCTGCTTGAGGTCATCAAATGCCTTTTGACAGCTAACTGTCCACTGAACCTTTTTGGGCATTTTCTTAGAAGTTAAGTCATTCAAGGGTGTCACTATTGATCCATACCCCTTGACAAATCTCCTATAGTACCCAGTCAGGCCTAAGAAGGCTCTCACCTGAGTCTGGGTAGTGGGAGCAGTCCAGTCCATGATGGTCTGGATCTTGCTCTGCAAAGGTTGAACCTGGCCTCCACCCACAAGGTGGCCCAGGTACACAACCTGACTCTGCCCTATCTGGCACTTAGTGGCCTTGATAGTCAGGCCTGCCTTTTGCAGGGCCTGTAAAACATTCCTGAGGTGGACCAGGTGATCCTCCCAGGTGGAGCTAAAGACAGCAATATCATCTAGATAAGCTGCACTATAGGCCTCCAGTCCTGTGAGAACTGTGTTCACCAACCTCTGGAAAGTGGCAGGTGCATTTTTCAGACCAAAGGGCATCACCACAAATTGATAATGCCCACTAGGGGTTGAAAATGCTGTTTTGGGCTTTGCAGCATCAGCTAGTCTGATCTGCCGGTAGCCAGCTGTTAGGTCAAATGTGCTGAGATATTTGGCAGAGGCCAAAGTATCTATGAGCTCATCTGCCCTGGGTATTGGATGGGCATCAGTCCTAGTGACTGCATTGAGGCCCCTGTAGTCTACACAAAACCTCATCTCTCTTTTCCCACCACTGGTGTGAGGTTTAGGTACTAGGACTACTGGACTAGCCCAAGGGCTATCTGAGGGCTCAATCACTCCCAATTCCAACATCTTCTGGACTTCAGTCCTGATACAGTCCCTGACATGGTCAGGTTGCCTATAAATCTTGTTTTTAATAGGCAGACTGTCCCCAGTGTCCACTTCATGAGTGCACCAGGTGGTCTGACTGGGTGTCAGAGAAAACATATGTCTAAACTGATTGAGGACTTGCCTGCAATCAGTTTGTTGCTGGGTAGTGAGGCTGCCTGCCAAGGCTACACCATCAATTGACCCATCGTCAGGGTTCTGTGAGAGCAGGTCAGGGAGTGGGTCACTCTCTTCCTCCTGCCCTTCATCAGTAGCCATGAGCAAGCCCATGTCTGCCCTGTCCACATATGGCTTAAGTCTGTTGACATGGAGAACCCTGTGGGGACTCCTGGGTGTTCCCAGGTCTACTAAGTAAGTGACCTCACCCTTCTGCTCAACAATAGTGTGGGGTCCACTCCATTTGTCTTGGAGAGCTGCTGGGGCCACTGGCTCCAACACCCACACCTTCTGTCCTGGCTGGTAAACAGTTAGGACAGCCTTTTGGTCATGCCAGGCCTTTTGAAGTTCCTGGCTAGCCTCAAGGTTTTTGGTTGCCTTTTTCATGTACTCAGCCATCCTGGAGCGGAGACCAAGTACATAGTCCACTATATCTTGCTTTGGGGGCTTGAGAGGTAACTCCCATCCTTCCTTCACCAAGCACAGTGGACCCCTCACAGGGTGGCCAAACAGAAGTTCAAAAGGGCTGTAACCAACCCCTTCTGAGGCACCTCCCTATATGCGAATAAAAGGCAGGGCAAGAGTATGTCCCATCTACGCCTAAGCTTTTCTGGGAGCCCTTTAATCATGCCCTTCAAGGTTTTGTTGAATCTCTCAACTAAACCATTGCATTGTGGGTGATAGGGTGTGGTGAACTTATAAGTAACTCCACACTCCTTCCACATTGCCTTTAAGTACCCAGACATGAAGTTTGCACCCCTGTCTGATACCACCTCCTTAGGAAAGCCCACTCTTGAGAAAATTCCCAGGAGGGCCCTTGCCACCACAGGTGCTGTAGTGGTCCTAAGGGGTATAGCCTCTGGATACCTGGTGGCATGATCCACTACCACCAGTATAAATCTGTGCCCAGATGCTGTTTGGGGATCCATGGGACCAACAATGTCAATCCCTACCCTCTCAAAGGGCACCCCCACCACAGGTAGTGGTATCAGGGGGCCTTTGTAGTGCCACCTGCTTTGCCACTGGCTTGGCAGGTTACACAGGAGCGACAAAACTCCTTACTGTCTTCAGACATGTGGGGCCAGTGAAAGTGAGGGACAATCCTGTCCCAAGTCTTGTTCTGGCCCAGGTGTCCTGCTAAGGGAATATCATGGGCTAGGGTCAATAGGAAGCCCCTGAACTTCAAAGGTATTACCAACCTCCTGGTAGCACCAGGCTTGGGGTCTCTACTCTCTGAGTACAGGAGTCCATCATCCCAATACACTGTATGGGGACCACTAGCTTTCCCAGCAGCCTCAGCAGCAGCTTGCTGTCTGAGGGGTTCAAGGAGGGGCAGCTCTGCTGCTCCTGGCTCAGATCTGCCCTAGAAGGTCCCCCTGTCCCCAAGAACTCAACCTGGTCAGGCTCAAGTTCCTCTGGGACAGTTCCTTCTTCAGGGCTGAGATCATCCCCCTCAAGGGACTGATCTTCCTCCTGAGCCAAGGGGGAAGGCACTGCCTTAACCCTACTACTCCTCCTCTTGGAAGGCACTTGGTCCATTCTTCCAGAATCCAAGGCCTGTTCAGTTTTAGACAGTTTAGCTTGTGACCTGGTCACAGCAAACACATCTGCAGGGATCCCCAGCATTTCTGCATGGGTCCTGAGCTCCACTTCTGCCCAAGCAGAAGTCTCTAAGTCATTGCCAAGCAAGCATTCGACTGGTAGGTTTGCACTCACCACAACCTTCTTAAGGCCAGTTACCCCTCCCCAGGAGAAGTTAACAACTGCCAGAGTATGGTCTGTTCTGACATTGCTAGCATTGGTCACTTGGTACATTTCACCAAGTATAACTTGCCCAGGTAGCACAAGGTCTTGTGTCACCATTGTGACACTTGCCCCTGTGTCCCTAAATGCCAAAGCCTCTCGTCCATTGATTAAAGGCTGTTGTCTGTACTTGCCCAGATTACTGGGACTCACAGTGGAGGTCACATCCATGCCTCCATCACAGACTAACACAGCCTGAGTCAGCTCCCTGACTAAGTCAGAGCCCAACTCAGTTCCCAGGGTGAACCCTACTAAACCCTTGGCTGGAGCACTTCCACCAACTGTACTAGGGGGAACAGGTGCCTTAGGGGCATTGGTGGAGGCTGGACTGGAGTCTTTGGACTTGGTGCAATCACTGGTCCAGTGGGTCTTTTGCTTACAGACCTTGCACCATGGTTTTCTTTGGCCTTTACCCTTGGTAGACTGGGAATCCCCACCAGAAGAAGATTTTTGGGGGCCTGATGAAGACTTTTGATCTTTACCCTTCTCCCCACCCTTGTCAGAGTTCTTGGCATCTTGCTTCTTGGTTTCCCCACCTTGGTTCTGTACCTTCTGCTTCACCCTGGTTCTGACCCATTTGTCTGCCTTCTTTCCCAATTCTTGGGGAGAGGTCAGATCAGAGTCAACCAGGTACTGATGCAACAGCTGGTTTTGACAGTTATTAAGAATCTGCTCCCTCATTATCAGATTATACAATCCTGAGAAGTCACACACCTTACTGCCCATCAACCAGCCTTCCAGAGCCTTGGCAGAACAATCCACATAGTCTACCCAGTCTTGAGTCTGTGCTTTTTGGGTGTCTCTGAACTTCAACCTGTACTGTTCAGTGGTTAGGCCAAACCCATCAATAAGAGCACTCTTCAAGACCTTGTAATTGTCAGCATCCTCCTCTCTAACAGTGAGGAGCTTGTCTCTACCTTTGTCAGCAAAGGAGAGCCACAAGATTGCTGCCCACTGCTCCTGAGGGACCTTCTGTACTTTACAGGCTCTCTCTAAAGCAGTTATCCATTTGTGGATATCATCCCCACTCTGGTAGGGAGGGACAATCTTGCTCAGGTTCCTATGGTCATAGGACCTTTCCCTATCTCTAGGGATATGGCTGCCACCATGGGACTCTAGTCCCAACTTTCTTCTCTCTTTAAGGAGATCTAGGGATTCTCTATCTAAAGCCAATTGCTTCTTCCTGATCTCCAGTTGAGTTTCCTCATACTGGACCAGTCTCTTTCTTCTCTCATGAGAGGATTCCCTCCTGTGAGAAGAAACAGCGCTCCCTATTGAGGTGCCAGAGTGGTTAGACTCCTGAGAAGGAGACCTAGACTTTCTGAGCACACTCATAATCCTTCCTGGGGGACAAAGGTGTGGTTCTCCTGATCCTCATCTTCATCTTCCCCAGAAGGGATTGGGTTTTCCAGGTCAGGGTCATTGTCACCCTCCTGGTCAGTTTCAGAGGGGGCTGGGGTAGTAGTACCCCTGGCCCCTTCCTCATCTGCTGGCCCACCCTCTGCTCCTACCCCTTCAGTCTCTGAGGACTTACTAAGATCATAAGCCACCAACATCTCCTGGAGGTGTTGGGTGGTGGGACTTTGGCCTGTCCTTAATTTCCTCACGTTACACAAAGCTCTCAGTTCCAAGAATGGGAGTGTGTCATACTTGGAGGGGGAAGCTCCATGGCTTCCTGCAGGGTATCTCTAGATCCTGCTTTTAAAGACATTACTAGTGTGGTGTGGTGTATGCACTACCTACTCTAGTGTGGCCTACTAAACTCTCTTGAGTTGTAGAAAGGGTTGTGCTATCCCTTAACACACAACTCTAAGTTCAGTAGAACTTACTGATATTCTAAGCTTAAATTATATGTACCTTAGGTACCTTTAGTGGTTTTCAGTTGATCAATTCAATTGAGATTATCTGGTAAAACAATAGCAAGCTGGAATCCCACACGCTGCACACCAATGTGAGAAGTTGGCCTGGCATATGCTGTCCACTAATTATAGTGGGCACCTTGCACCAGTCCAAATCGACTCTTATGGTAGGTAGGTTAAAGACAACCTTATTGAAAGCTATCCTAGTGGTAGCTGTGGAGAGCAGCCATCAGGCTAAGTCTTGAAGGAATGTAAAGCAGCTTGTTTTACCAGTCTATAATCTCTTGAGTGACCAAATGAAAGAGCACCACACCAGGTATATATTCAAAATATATGTATTTATTACTAAACACACCCCTCTAGTCTCTTTATGAGGCTAGAGTTCGAAGTACATAGGTTATAAGATCTTAAATCACAGTAATAGCACAAATACACGTTTGGGCCCTAGGGGCGTACCAAACCATATACCAATAAAGTGGTATGCGAACCACGACTGAACTAGACACTAGGCCTAGAGCCTCTAGAAGTGCTTGGACCACAAGGAACCACCCAAGGTAGTGACACAGGGGACCCACGGGAGACGCGTGCAGTGTAAATACACAGCCGCGATACGCCGTTAACTTCTATGGAGAAAGTCGGGATCGGGAAAATAGAGGAAAGGGACACTTAAAAGAGGACTAGGACAAAACCCTTTGAGATCTAGGACTTTGAAGAGTCTCTACCCACGGGAGCACCGGAGTACTCGTGTTACCTCACCCAGGAAGCCGGGTGCATAGGTGCCTTTCGGGGTCGGGTTTCGTCGTCGGTTCTTATGGCGATCTGCTGCAAAGTGCTGCTGGCGACCAGGAGAAAAGTGTCCGGGTGGATCCAAGAGTGGATCGGAGTTCTGAAGAACCTGAAAGCAGAGGGGACAGAGTCTGGGTCACTAGCCAGTGACCAGGGAGGCGATGGACGGATGCCCACCGATGTCGAGTGCTTCAGGTGCGTTGACGGTCGTCTCGTTTCTGCAGCCACGAGGTCCAGGAGGCGTTGTCGGCGACCAGGAGCAGGATTCGGGCTGGTACACGATGTCTGTCGAGTGCTGCGGTGTCGGCGACCAGATTGGACCCAACAAGCCTTGGCAACGGCAAGTCTCGATGTAGCTGAAGATCGTCGATGGTGCAGACCAGCAAGGTCTGGGGAACTCACCCAGCAAGGGTAAGTGAGGGCAGGCCTGGAGCAACCAGACTGCCAAGTAAAGAAAAGATTGGCCTTCGGTAAGGGCTACTAGCCAACGGGCTAGCGACCGCGAAGGAGCCTCGTGACGCCGCACGTGGAGCTGGCTTACAGGACACTCGTGGAGTGGGGGCCAGTGATCTTCGGTGCAGGTGGTGCTGGAGGCTAGGGCTACTCGGAGCCCAAAGCACGACTTCTAGGGAGACCCAGAAGATGGTGCACTTGCAAGTGTGCTCGGTGTCCAGGGGTCACGGTCTCACGTTACCCACGATAGCCACGGGCCTCAGCTTTGCTGGGGACTCAGGGTAGCCTCGGGAAGTCTGAGAATCCACCTCTGGTGATGCGATGACTTCGGCGTCCGACGGGAGCTTCAGTGATGCGAACCGGACAGATGCTTCTTTGGTGCCTGCCAAGCAGGGAGTCACTCCTTGACCCCAAGGGAGATTCTTCAGTCCTCTAATCGTGAGTAGAGCGTCGAAGGTCCAGGATTCTGTTTCAGAGTTTCGTCCAGGTATATCTAAAGTCCTAAGGACTGGGTTCCTACCTTTATTCCAAAAATAGGGGATGGACTACTCTGTGGCCCCACCTATGGGTGGGTCAGGGCAGAGGGGTGGCTACACCCCTTTCCCTTTGTCCAGTTCGCGCCAAAGCAGGGGCTGCAAGCCCCTGATCCGGTTTGAACTGGGGTATGCACAGGGACACCAAATGTGCCCCCAGTGCAGGACTTCAAAGCACCCGAAAGTGCTCCCGCCCAGCCCCAATACACATTGTCCTGTCTGGGGAGGTGGTCACACCTCCCTGGGACAGGAAACCTATTGTCCAGGCCTCCCCTGCCGGAGTTTCGTCCAGCAGCAGGAGGCCAGACTCGTGTCTGTGGCAGCAGCATCCATTTTGTGATGCCAGGGCTCTGGAAAGAAGTTACCGGACTCGTCAGAGTTAACATGCCTTTCCTCTAGAAGGGTGGAATGCTACCCCGCCGCCAGAATTGGCGGGGGGTAGTATTCCAAGATGTTTGACACCAAACACGACATGTTTCGGTGCAGCCATTCCATAGTTAGCATTTTACCGCGAGGATATAATGCGTTTAAGAGTATATGGTCAGGCTGCACTACAAACAGCATCAGAGATGGTCTCCGAACGCTGCAGAGGGGCCCTGCTCATGCAGGGGCACCCTCTCACATAGGAACCATGCACTCTGCCTTTAGGATTGATAAGGCCTGCCTTAGGAGTGACTTATAGGTTTATATGTGTGTATGCATTTAGTGATATAGGTAACCTATACCACTGCAAGGGGTGCATGCACCACCTTACCCAGGCTGCCGTAGCAGACCTGTGGTGTCAGTTTGGATGGCCTACCAGGGGTGGCATAATATATGCTGCAGCCCCTGGCAGGCCTCTGAGGTACCTATGCCCTTGGTACATAGTATACCATATACTAGGGACTTACAAGGGCACTCCAGATCCCAATCAGAGATGTGCCTAAGGCACATGGAGACCCTTTTAAAGAGGAAACAGCTAGGCTGGGGTTCTGAATAGCAGGGCCCCAGCCAGACTAATGTCGAAAACCAGTGAAGTATCAGCAAAAAGTGGGGGTACCCCTGTGAAGCAGATCCTACTCTCCTACAGGGCCCTCGAGAAAGCATGGCGCAGAGACCCGACTGCAGACAACATGACCACCCTCAAGCACGCCACCCGAAAACACCACCAGCTGATCCACACCACCAAGAAAACCGCATTCAAGGAACGACTGGACAACAACGCCCACAACAGCAAGGAACTCTTCATCATCGTCAAAGAACTCTCGAACCCCAGCGCCGGAAACAACGACATCACTCCCTCGCAAGACCTCTGCAACTCGCTCGCCTCGTTCTTCCACAGCAAGATCGCAGACATACACAACAGTTTCAGCACACAGCCGACGTACCCTACGACCGTTCCAACGTCCCCCACCTCCACCCTCCGAGCCTGGACCCCGATCAACACCGAAGACACTATCCGCACGATGAACTCCATCCACTCCGGATCACCAACCGACCCCTGCCCTCACCACGTCTTCAACAAGGCCGACGCCGTCATCGCACCCCACCTCCGGGACATCATCAACACCTCCTCGACACCGCCACCTTCCCAGAGAGCTGGAAGCACGCCGAACTCAGCGCCCTACTGAAGAAACCGTCAGCGGATCCCACCGACCTCAAAAACTACCGCCCCATCTCGCTCCTTCCTTTTCCTGCCAAAGTCATCGAGAAGACCGTCAACAGACAACTGGCCGCCTTCCTCGAGACGAATGGATCCCTCGACCACTCGCAGTCCGGCTTCCGGGCCAACCACAGCACCGAGACCGCCCTCATCGCAGCCACCGACGACATCCGAGCCCTGCTCGACAACGGGAAACAGCGGCCCTCATCCTCCTGGACCTCTCCGCAGCGTTCGACACAGTCTGCCACCGCACCATGGTGCAACGCCTGAACAACGTCGGAATCCAAGAGAAGGCACTGGAGTGGATCATCTCCTTCCTCGCCGGAAGAACCCAGAGAGTCCGCCTCCCCCGTTCAGATCCGAGGCCACCGAAGTCATCTGCGGCGTACCACAAGGATCATCACTCAGCCCCACCCTCTTCAACGTCTACATGAGCCCCCTCGCAGCCATCGCACGCCAACACAACCTCAACATCATCTCCTACGCCGACAACACCCAGCTGATCCTCTCCCTCACCAACGACCCCACAACCGCCAGAACCAACCTACATGAAGGGATGAAGGACGTAGCCGAGTGGATGAGGAACAGCCGCCTGAAACTGAACTCAGATAAGACGGAAGTCCTCATCCTAGGATCATCACCCTCCGCCTGGGACGACTCCTGGTGGCCCCCTGCCCTGGGCAACGCACCCAAACCAACGGACCACGCACGCAACCTGGGCTTCATCCTGGACTCCTCCCTCTCAATGACCCGACAAGTCAACGCCGTCTCCTCGTCTTGCTTCAACATCCTACGCATGCTGCGCAAGATCTTCCGGTGGATCCCCACCGAAACCAGGAAGACGGTCACCCAGGCCCTCGTCACCAGCCGACTGGACTACGGCAACTCCTCTACGCCGGAACCACAGCCAAACTTCAAAAAGACTCCAACGCATCCAGAACGCCTCAGCTCGACTCATCCTGGACATCCCCCGACACAGCCACATCGCCGGACACCTGAGAGACCTGCACTGGCTCCCCGTCAGCAAGAGAATCACGTTCCGACTCCTCACCCACGCACACAAAGCTCTCCACAACCAAGGCCCCAGATACCTCAACGACCGTCTGACCTTCTACACTCCCACCCGCCAGCTACGATCGACCAACCACGCCTCGCCGCCGTCCCCCACATCCGAAGAGCCACAACGGGAGGAAGATCCTTCTCCTACCTGGCTGCCAAGACGTGGAACTCCCTACCCATCCACCTCCGCCTTACCCAAGACCACCTCTCCTTCAGGAAGCAACTCAAGACCTGGCTGTTCGAACAGTAGCGGGACCCCCCCCCCCCCCAAGCGCCTTGAGACCCTCCGGGTGAGTAGCGCGCTATACAAATGCTTGATTGATTGATTGATTGATTGATATGGTAATTCTGCGAGATCAGGGGGTGATGAGAATGACACGGCAATGCAGCCAGCAGCGCCAGGCATGTCAGTGTAGAGAGTGAGTTAAAAAAAATACTCAGTTAAATGTACTTACTGGGAGGCAGCACTGATTACATCAAGTGTTTGAAACCGGTCCCAGGATGCTTGTTTCTGGTCCAGGGAAGTTCGGCCGGGACTGTTGCCATGGGGAACAGGGTCAAGACTGATTTGCATAAGGCTGGATCTAAACTGGAATAGCGTGGCGTGCAAAAAAACGATGGGTTTAACCCAGATCTGTGAATGGGGTGAATGATTGATTAATTCAACATTCCGTCCTTCGTCTGTTCTTTTTACATGAAGTGCTTAGACACAGCTACCGTCCTGCAGCTTCGTAGCACTTCAAACAACAGGTCTTACTACTACCCAACTCAGTGGCACTCGCTGTATCCACCTCAGGAGGATGAGTGGCTAAGCAAGCCCAGCAATAGTCACACCTGTGACATGGGGATTGCGTACATGTCTAAACCCGGAGCAGGACTCTTTGAGCCATCCGTCCCCGGGCAGCCCAGACAACGAGCCTGGAAATGGACCACCTGCGCCCCCTCAAAGGCTCTTGCCACCAGACAGCGGTGCTATGGCTGCTTCCCTCGTCAGTGGGCACCTCCACTGGCCGCTCTAGGTCTACAGGCTACCAGCCCTGGCTGCCTGTGGGCACAAGATAATGTAACTGCAGCCCTGCGCCACGGCTGCCATGCAGGCAGGCCAGGCCCAGCCCGACACGGGGCGGCAGCCACACTGCCCCCTTGGCATCGCCAATGCACACCTGCCCGGCAGCAGGCTGCAGAGGCTGTTCCTGAATTATTGCTGATTTCTTTACCAGTTGGTGGTAGTTTTCACTGACACACGAAAGTGAACCTGTGCCACCTTCACCTTTCCTGAGCTGGTGACAGCTGCATCGTACAGACACGAGACAGGCCACGCCCACGTCTTGTTACCAGCCTCACAAACAAACAAGCATTGGGCCCTTCCAAATCGTAAATGCAGCAGACGTTCCATCAAATATGCATCGCTTTCAACGCAGCTGCCACGGATGGAACCGTAAAGGCCCATGGTTACATTATGTGCTTGTTTTTTCCTATAAAGTCGCCTGTGTGTTGTCTGATTTTAACAGACTCACGCGCAGGACACAGCAGGCTGCCAAGGGGTCTCTTTGTCTCCATAAGGACAGACCTCACAGCTCTGGGGCAATTAATATTCTTAAGACTCCAGGAATGAAAGGCTGTGCGAGGGGCCACAGTGGGGGCCCTCCGCAGCCAGCCCGCACCGGGTGCCACAAACCTGTTGATCGAACAGGCTCAGCGCACCAACCAGGAGAGGGGGTTTCACTTCCTAGTGCCAAAGAAGCCCCCTAAGACAGACAGGAAGCCACTCGAGAGATTTCCGCTGTGCTCGCCAACCCAAGTTTTAGATGATGTCACTCTGCGGTCAACGAGGGAGGCCATGCTGGGCACCACAGTTCAGGGGTTAAAACCCTGCGGTGTTTCAACTACAAAGGGCTAAACTTGATCCGCCAAACTGAGGCATTCGGAAGCCATCTTGGCTCCCTAGAAGGGTGGCTTAACTGCCAGAGCTGCCTACTTGGGAGCTGGGCAACTGGGTTCGAGTCTCGGCGTTGGGTCAACAACATGTGATTCTGGGCAAATCACTTAATTCTCAGGTGCCTACAAAAAAATGAGTGTGTCCTTGTGTAATATAACTAGTGCTCATGTAAAGCGCTCCAATGCCTTCGGGTCGAGTCTGCGTTATATAAAACTGCAAAAAACTGCACACTAGAGATGTGGAACCCCCTGGGCGTGTGGGGATGGGGGAGGGTCAGGGCCTTGAGACCATGAGCTTCGCCCTAACAGAACAGAAATGAACCTTCGAGCTAGAAGCCTTGAAAAAGAGGAACTTGAACTGCCACACCTTGGCCCAGAGAGGTAACCAGTCTGTGCACCCGGAAGTGGACAAGAGTGCCCCGTGAGTCCTTTCTCAGCCACAAAAATCCTGATTTTGAGGCACTGTGGTTGCTGCAGGGCTGTGATGGATGCAAAACAGTGGTAGAAGTGGGCGGGATCGGAAGGGCACGGCGTGCCCCTACTTTTTAAATTTAACACAGTCCGTTCCCCTACTTCTGTATTTTAAAAATGCGTCCCAGGACGGCAGGAATGGTCCGAATTTAAAAAATATTGCGTGATCGTCCAGCCCTGTGTAATGCGACACAGCAGAAATTGCCGCTTTGCCTTCCTCTGCACAAGGGACGCGTTGCGGTGGGTGATCCCATGCAACCCCCATGGTTTTTGATGCACAAGGACTTGTAAACCTGGGAATGTATCAAAATCTTACGCCTCCCCAAGGGAGGCACAACGAGGAGAAATATCTTTATTTCTCCCAGTAGTTTTCTCTTTCTATATGTGCAGCACACATAGAAAGAGGAAAAAGCCTCTCAGGATTGTTTTTGTGCAGGAAGGTGCCCCTTCCTGCACAAAAACAATCCTGCATGCAACAGGGTGCCTGCAATGGCGCTAGGCTGACGAAACGGCGCCAGCACTGGGGGAAAAGACGGAAATGGACCGTATTGGATAAATACGGTGCATTCCTGCCCTTTCCCTGTGACGCTGCCCTACGCCACCATTACCGTATATATACCTCTAAGTTCGCAAACTTCACGATCTCTCTGCTTCATGCACAAGTACTTTTAACATGTGCAGCCTGCTTTGGGGCCACTGCAATTATGCAGCAATGGAGGACAAAATTATGTTGCAGTGTTGACTACATTATGCAGCAAAGAAAGGCCGCAGAGTAATGTGTGGGACATTTTCTGATACTTTATTATTTTGACTTTTTACACATACCAACAGTCTCTGCAATGCTTTTGCCTCATTAATACCAGTTAAACATACAAGTGCAGCAGTGAGAACGGTGACCAGTCAACCTTTGGAAAGGGCCTTCTACTTCACAGCAACACAAGCCACGTGTTTTGAACGGTGTGAGCTACAAACAATTTTTGTTCAAACCATCAGATTATGCAGCCGATGGTGTATTATGTGGCAAATATGGCAGAGCTTTAATTATGTGGAAAACATTTGCAAACTAGGATATTTTGCCATTCATGTTTGAACTTCCTCATGCAGTCTCTGTTGGGTGGTATTTCTAGACACCTACAGTGCTTGGGGAGACACAGAGGATGAAGGTGTCTAATAGTGATTGCAGAGGATAGTAGTCTGAAGGGGAGAAAATAACTGATTGAGATAATCATACCTATTTCTGACTCTACCACTGTTTGAGTCTCATAATTTCAGAAGTGATACATTTGAAATTCTCATTGCTAACTAACTTGAGTAGTAATTGCACAAACTACTAATATAATAGTTGTATCTCATTCATCTGATATTGCTTAAAGCAGCTGCAAAACCAACAGGTCTGGGTTGTTTCAGGTGTATATATTCATTTTTGAGTGCTATTTATAGATACAATAACAGGAAACCAGGAGGCATCTAATGCTGGCTTCATGACATGTTGCGTGAAGCACATAAAAAACGTAGGACTACAATTTTGCATTGACCGAGGGGCACAGAATGATGTAATCAACAGTGTTTCCCAACATGTGGTGCCTCCTGTCATAGAATTTAAACCCAAATTTTATGTTCAGAAATGGTTAGAAAAAGGGAGGAGAAGTGCTGATGAAAGAAACTGCATGGCTCGGAAACAAATGGTATCTGGTTCCACTTATAAGCGTATTTGGGACATTCTGTGATTGAAAACTTATCCCACATTGTAAATGTATTTTAATGTCATTAGCTCATATATTAAACCTCAAATAAACGTGTATCCATTGGTTGTATTAAATAACGTTATAAGCTGTAACTGGTCAGTAAAATGCCAAACATACAAAAAATTGGTATGTTTTGCTCTTTTTAGCCACACCTCTGACTCCGCCCACTGACCCAATCCTCTGGTTATTCCCGCCTACTGGTGCTCCACCCACAGTTCCCCTACTTATTTTTTCCCACTTCGACCACTGATGCAAAAGCCTGACTTCGCCTACAACACTAATAAGTTGTCTAAATGCATTCCATTGTTTTAGCAAATCAAAGGTATTACAGGCACAGGCTATGATATTTGGCCACGTCAACAACAGGCTTACATCCGATTGGTCCATACCCGTTTGACACAGGCGATCACAAAACAATGGAATATCCATAATAACTACCAGTGCTTTGGACTGATTTAAGCGTTTCTTACAATCTTACTAACACATTTTCTACTGAACCAAATTACAGTCCCATTAACCCACTGAGTTATCCTACAAGTCCATTATTTAATGCATAAAACGTTTATTAAAGCTGCATTAACTCACTGGGATATCGTGTTAACCCTCTAACTCGTTCTACAGGTGCTTCAATCCACTAGAATAATTATATCTTGATTAGTGCTTCCTACCCCTTGTAGGCGCTGTAAATAAAATACATTACTATTTTCCAATATAATGGCACTCAATTTACTAACTTAGAAAGGATGGAGCGCGATAAAGCCTTCCCGTGATTTGAATTCCAGATCACAGCTTTTGTC
This sequence comes from Calotriton arnoldi, assembly GCA_963921515.1. NCBI lineage: Eukaryota > Metazoa > Chordata > Amphibia > Caudata > Salamandridae > Calotriton > Calotriton arnoldi. The sequence continues at coordinate 58,110 of CAWUFW010022561.1, forward strand.
AGAGCTGAGTGTTTAACTCACTGAGCCATCATTCTGACAATACTCCAGCAGAACGAAACAAACCGCAAAGCCCTTTGGGATCGTCATACCCACACACAATGAGCATGCAACCACACACAACCATAAAGGTTTGTGCCAGCGACTCACAGTTTAAGCTCATTTTGACGAATGGTCTACCCTGTCCTCACCAGACCGGCCACCAGCCGACACAACACCCTCTGTAACATTTGAAACAAAAACAAGCACAATTTCAGCAGATCGCTGACTGGTCAGCAAGTCCCCTAGAACAGCGAAGAGCGCCCAGATCCCAAGGTGCCTTGAGGCCAGACAGACAGTCGCAATGTGTTTACCAATGTACAGAACAGAACGTGGCTATTTCGCAGCCCCACTGACCCACAAAAGTGTGTTACGAGTTCATGAATCCACTGTATTATCTGGAGCTTGGACTGGAAATACAAAAGTGTCGGTACCTACTATCCCCAGGTACCTGTCTGTGCCTGAGAAGAGGGGGGTGCTCTCCCTCTAAAATTACTACACCCTTACTGAGCTCTGCTTTTAAATTAAGAGTGCTTGTACTCAGTAGCTGAGAGCACCGGCACATTTAAAGCACTGGTGGTATTTTACCAAAAATGGATGCAGCCTGGTGAACAATTCCTCGGTGACAGGATAAGGGCTGCACATCCTTGGTGGTTCCAGAGTGTGAGTATAGACTTGAAACTTCCCATTTCCTCCCCTTGACGAGGAGCACACCCCTCGATCCTTCCCACTCATGGTTTGATGTCCCCAGTAAATGCATACCTTACGAAATAAAGGTGGGCTCCTTTAATTCACACAGTCTCTCCAGGTTTGAACAACTCCACATTCTGCAGTATCTGATGAGGGGGCTGGGACCCCCGTAGGGCGGTCCTGGACCCGGTGGGTTCCTCAGACAAGGTCGCTCCTCATACCCTGTGCACACCTTGCTCCCGCTGTCAACAGACCCTATCGCACCACGGATTCTGGTTGTTAGACCTGGCACCATTGACGTGGGTCTCCCTTCCATTTTTCGCTGTTGTCTCCTCTGTTTTACTGGTGTTAGATGCTCTGGGCGCTGTGCCACTGCCATTCAGTGTCACAGCGCGAATGCTCCCTGTATAAATATGTCTATGTGAATTGGTATATCCCGGATTGGCTTATTTGGTTTACCTGTTAGTCCCTAGTAGTGTGGCCTGTGTGTGCCCAGGGCTGGTAAACCAAATGCTGCTGGTGGGCCTGCAGCACTGATGTGTGCCACCCACAGAAGCAGCTTGTAAAGTGTGTCTCAGACCTGCCACTGCAGTGTCTGTGTGCAGTCCAGAACTGCCATCTTGGCTGTGAAGTGCACCCACTTCCCAGCCCCTGAACCTTCCCTTGGCATCCTGTAAGTCACCCCTATGGTAGGGTGCATTGTATGTGTAAGGTAGGACATGCCTTGGTGTGTGTAGCATGTCCTGGTAGTGAATTATGCACCATTTCGTTTTTCACTACTGTAAGGCTACCTGTTCCTCATAGGCTAGAATGGGCAGTTTGACTATTACATGCTATAGTCCTAACTGACCCCAGGAACATGGTAGAAAAACGAATTTAGTATGCCTGAGCTCAGAATATTAAAATACACCTTTTAGTAAAGTTTATTTTTATATTCTGTGTTTGAAAATACCACTTTTAGAAAGTAGGTATTTTCTTGCCTAAAGCCTTCCAGTGTGCTCTGCCGTTATGTGTATTGGCTGTCTGGTTTTAGAGGGGCAGGACAGGCTGAGTCAGACCTGGGTGGAATAGAGAGATCTGCATTTAGAGTGTGGGGAGGGGTGGCTCTTTGATCTGAATAGGGCTGTGCCTGGCAAGGTGAATGCTGGCTCCACCTCCCACTGTGTGTCTGCTAGCAGACCCCCTCTTTCTGAAAGGAAGGATGCAGCCTGGTAAACAAAGTGCTCCAGGCCTGAGCAGAACTGGTTCTGGCTAGGTTCAGGGACTGGTAGCTTCAAGGATCAAAGGTTTTTGGGGTATAAATATCTGTGCTCAAACCCCCTACTTTTGTATTGCTTTTGGATCTGGAGAGGAAACTCTGTCCGTGCCACTGGAGGAATCTGCAGGAAGTGACTGTCCCTGTGCTGGTGTGTCGTTTCTTGCACTGGCCTGCAGCAGTGACCACTGGACCTTGAAGAAGAGGAAAAGGAACTCTTGAGAGAACTTTTATTTTTGTACAGCAATCACCCAAGGGATAGGAAAAGAGCTAGCCTCCTGCTGGAGTCTCAGGCACAACAGACTCCACCACCAACCTCCTGCTTCCTCCCTGCGAGGACTGCTATCTGCTGAGGAGGCTCCTGTGAGTTCCAGGGCCTCTAGTTTGCATCAGAGAGAAGAGGGTAAGAAATCGACGCTAACGCATCTTTGCGGGCGGCTGCAGTCGAGAGCGCTGGGAAAATCATCGCGCTACTGCCGCCGAGGGCCCGCAACCCGAAACCATCGCTGACGCTCCTTTGCGAGCCGCCGCAGCCGAGACGCGCTGGAAAGATCATCGCGCTGCTGTCGCCGCGCACTCGCAACCCTTAAAGAAATCATCGCTTCGAGACATCGCAGTGCGGACGCCGTGGCGTTCGCCACTTTGATCGCATCGCACCGAATTTCGTCGCTCCTCGCGGAGCGTCTTGTCTTCGCATCGCAACACGATCGCACAGCGCAACAGGATCACCGCATCGACTTCTCCCACGCGGCAAGAAAGTCATCGCATCGGCGGTCCAGCGTGCAGAAGTTTGTCGCATCGTCTCCGCACGCATCCCGCAGATCGGCGCATCATCCTCCCTTGCGGCAAGGATTTCAACGCATCGCCGGCCTCGCGTGCCGAGAATCATCGCTACAGCTTATTTGCGACACTTTGTTGGTTTTGCTACTAAACCCAGGTACTTTGTGAAAGAAAGGGTCGCAGAGACCACTGCTTTGAACTTGAACCTTATTTTTGCAACCTTTGAACTATTTTTGACAACCTTTCAACAGCTATCCTATTCTTGACAGTATTGTGGCTTTTACAGTTATTGGTCTTGTGATAAATCTGCCTTTATATAAAGATACTTATTTTTATAATAACTACTTGTGTGGTGTCCCTTTGTAGTGTTCCTCACTGTGTTACTGTGTATGATCATAAATGCTTCACACCCTGCCTCTGAGATAAGCCTACCTGCTCGTGCTACGTTACCACAGGGTTGAGCAGGGGTATTAAAGAGGGTAGCCCTCTCACTCTGACTTAGGAAGAAGGGTCCCTACTTGGACAGTGGCCAGCCATTGCCAACTAGAGACCCCCATTTCTAACACTGGTCCACACACCCTTTGGGTACCTCCCTCCGACAGTGCAGCTCCTGGTGCCAGAACCCCCTTCTCCAGGCGCTTGGCCTCTTTTTAGGTCTCGACTGTGACAGCGCATGCGCTGCTTGTGAATGTGCAGCTTGCACGTGCACTCTTGCTTCAGAGGCTATTGTGCACAAGTGGCTTGCAGCCCACCCATTCCTTACCATTTGTTGGCTTATTTGTCACTCTTCTATGCTGCATCCTAATTGGCCAGCGTATGCCAAGCGTCGCTTCCTTTTCTTTCTGTGGAGTATGAACCAAGCAGAGATCGATTGGACTTAATTAGTGCCCGTCCGCTGCTCACATTGTGATTGAGGTAATATTTCTTCTTCCCTCTTCCCACACGTGCCTCGTGCTTCTATCCCTCTCGCCCACCCCTTCTCAGTGTTGCTGCCCCCACCCCAACCCCCTCTTCATTCATTACCTCCAACCCCACCAAAGCAGTTAAACAATCTGGACTGCTTTGTTTATGTTGATCAGGGATGTGTCTGCTGCTTGGGAAGTCCACTTTCACACAAGACAAGCATTGGCAAAGACAATAGGTCTCGCCTATGCAAGATCTACTGACTTTGTCAACGTTTTGTAGCCATGTTGCACAGCAGCACGGCTGAAAGTAAAGAAAATAAAAGAGCCATGACTTGGTCAACGCTAGCCGTGCCATATCGCTTTGTTTGCAATGTTGTACAGTAGCTGCTATGCAACATGTCTGAAAGTAATTTAAAAAATGCTCTATGGCGCAGCGGTGCTCCACGTCACGTTTTAGATCACCGCTGTGCAACATGGAAAAAAATCACATTGACAAAGCCAATCAATCTCGTCTAGGCAAGACTAATTGGCTTTGCCAATGCTTGTTACTCCATAGCCTTGCCCAGGTGCAGGTGGACGAACCACATTCACAGTAATTCAGTACCAGTTAGGACCCAGCTGCGGATGCTAACAGGAGTAACAGAGGTGGAGGGTGAGGAGAGACTGAGGTAGAGGGTGAGGGAAGACCGAGGTAGAGGGTGAGGGAAGACTGAGGTGGAGGATGAGGTGAGACCGAGGTGGAGGGTGAGGACAGACAGAGGTGGAGGGTGAGCAGAGACCGAGGTGGAGGGTGAGGGAAGACAGAGGTGGAGGATGAGGTGAGACCGAGGTGGAGGGTGAGGACAGACAGAGGTGGAGGGTGAGGACAGACAGAGGTGGAGGGTGAGGACAGACAGAGGTGGAGGGTGAGGACAGACAGAGGTGGAGGGTGAGGAGAGACCGAGGTGGAGGGTGAGGACAGACAGAGGTGGAGGGTGAGGTAAGACAGAGGTGCAGGGTGAGGTGAGACCGAGGTGCAGGGTGAGGACAGACAGAGGTGGAGGGTGAGGAGAGACCGAGGTGGAGGGTGAGGAGAGACCGAGGTGGAGGGTGAGGAGAGACCGAGGTGGAGGGTGAGGACAGACCGTGGTGGAGGGTGAGGACAGACAGAGGTGGAGGTGAGAGAAGGCGAAGGTGGAGGGTGAGGGGAGACAGAGGTGGAGGTGAGAGGAGGCGAAGGTGAGGAGACAGAGGTGGAGGTGAGGAGACAGGGGTGGAGGGTGAGGGAAGACAGGGGTGGAGATGAGGAGAGACAGAGGTAGAGGGTGAGGAGAGACAGAGGTGGAGGGTGAGGGAAGACAGAGGTGGAGGGTGAGGGAAGACAGAGGTGGAGGTGAGGAGAGACAGAGGTGGAGGTGAGAGGAGGTGGAGGGTGAGGAGAGACAGAGGTGGAGGTGAGAGGAGGCGAAGGTGAGGAGAGACAGAGGTGGAGGTGAGAGGAGGTGGAGGGTGGGGAGAGACAGAGGTGGAGGTGAGAGGAGGCAAAGGTGAGGAGACAGAGGTGGAGGTGAGGAGACAGGGGTGGAGGGTGAGGGAAGACAGGGGTGGAGATGAGGAGAGACAGAGGTAGAGGGTGAGGAGAGACAGAGGTGGAGGGTGAGGGAAGACAGAGGTGAGGGTGAGGGAAGACAGAGGTGGAGGTGAGGAGAGACAGAGGTGAAGGGTGAGGAGAGACAGAGGTGGACGGTGAGGAGACAGGGGTGGAGGGTGAGGGAAGACAGGGGTGGAGGGTGAGGGAAGACAGGGGTGGAGGGTGAGGGAAGACAGAGGTGGAGGGTGAGGGAAGACAGAGGTGGAGGGTGAGGAGAGACAGAGGTGGAGGGTGAGGAGAGAGAGGTGGAGGGTGAGGGAAGACAGAGGTGGAGGTGAGGAGAGACAGAGGTGGAGGTGAGGAGAGACAGAGGTGGAGGGTGAAGGAAGACAGAGGTGGAGGGTGAGGAGAGAGAGGTAGAGGGTGAGGAGAGACAGAGGTAGAGGGTGAGGAGAGACAGAGTGAGGATGAGGGAAGTCGGAGGTGAGGAAAGACAGAGGTGGAGGTGAGGAGAGACAGAGGTGGTTGGTGAGGAGACAGAGGTGGAGGGTGAGGAGAGACAGAGGTGGAGGGTGAGGGTGAGGAGAGACAGAGGTGGAGGTGAGGAGAGACAGAGGTGGAGGTGAGGAGAGACAGAGGTGGAGTTGAGGAGAGACAGAGGTGGAGTTGAGGAGAGACAGAGGTGGAGGGTGAGGAGATACAGAGGTGGAGGTGAGGAGAGACAGAGGTGGAAGGTGAGGAGAGACAGAGGTGGAGGGTGAGGAGGGACAGAGGTAGATGTGAGGAGAGACAGAGGTGGAGGGTGAGGAGAGACAGAGATGGAGGTGGAGGGTGAGGAGAGACAGAGATGGAGGTGGAGGGTGAGGAGAGACAGGTGGAGGTGATGAGAGACAGAGGTGGAGGGTGAGGAGGGACAGCGGTAGAGGTGAGACAGCGGTGGAGGGTGAGGAGAGACAGAGGTGGAGGTGAGGAGAGACAGAGGTGGAGGTGAGGAGAGACAGAGGTGGAGGGTGAGGACAGACCAGTGGTCGAAGTGGGCGGGCAGGGTACGGCGTGCCCCTACTTCTCTAATTTCATAGAGTCCGTTCCCCTACTTTCTTATTTCAAACATGCCTCTCGGGCAGAAATCGCCAAGGCCGATAGTTAAGGCTCGGCTTTTGGGGACGGGCGGAGAAGGAAAAGGACTCCATCTTCTCCTTGGTGCCCAGAGAAGACAAGGGCAGTGTCCAGTTCTCCTGCCGCTGGCAGCTGCCCCCCCCCCCTCTTTGTTCCCCCTCTTCCCTCTCTTTCTGTCTCACTCCTCCTCATTTAGTAAAAACCGAGACTTCAAGAAACAGGTGTTACCTTCTCTTTCCTCCTTTCGTTTATTTGCTCCCCTGTGAAATGGATCCAAAAAAGAAAAACACTTTTGCTGGAAACGTCGTCTTTTTCTGATAATTTTCAATTTCTAAGTGCAGCCTCGGGGTGGAGAGAACTAAAACATTCCAAATATTAAAAATAACTAACTAAAGTAAGACAGAGTGGTTTTTTATTCACCTAAACACACTAGCGCCACTTTACAGTGTTTGCCAGTGAAGCGCTACTTTTGTTTTCTAGTCGCTCTTTGAACAACATTGCTTTCCCTGGGTGGGAAAGTGCACTGATCCTGGAGGTACTGAAATACCTGCTTGATGGGTGAATTGGAAAACAAACTGTGCACAGGGCTGTGTATTCACGAATGTGGTCTTTTTAAACCATCCTGCTTACGTTTTGTAAGGATATAAGCATTGGGCATTTAAGCGGGTCCCTTCTGGGCTCTGTAGTCCTGGCCTTACCTTTTCAGGCAAACACACTCATTGATTTCTGAATAATGAGTGTAAAAGGAACAAGCATTGGCATAGCCAATAGGTCTCGCCTTTGGGACCTTATAAGTGTTTATCTAGAGCTATTGGCGTTTGTTTTCTGTCTGCATTTATTTTTAAAAGTGGAAAAATACAGAACATTGGGATTCTTATAAGTGTCTCTTCATGCTGTCTTTCATGAATACCAGGCCAACAGCTGAGCAGATAGATGGCATTCTTCCTGTCAGAATGTATTGCTTAATGCCGATCTGCAAGGCATGAAGTTAATGGAATTCTCAAGCTAAAGCATAAATACCTTATCAATGAAACGCAACCAGACACCAATACGGTGAGGTACTCAGATTTAACCAAAATTGTAGGATTCTTCCAATGGGCATGCAAAACGTTTTGGCAAAATTAACCCCCACCAATAACACATATGAAAATAACACATTAGATAATAGAAATATTAGCAGCTGTTGTATAGATCACAGTCTGGGCTGATCAAATTAGACAACGAAATATGTATTATTTCAACGGGATTAATATATCATTTTGAGTTTTGTGTGGAATCAAAGTGCTGTGGTATGAGTGTGTCCACTCCATGTCTCGTGTGTCGACTGATTGCAGGTTCTCCCTTGTGGATGGCTAGTAAACCTGGAGAGTTCGGTCTAGGATACCTTCGCCCTGGCAAAAGGGCCTTTTAGAGCAATTCTATGCATGTTCATTACTAAAAATGCTGCAACAGTAGCGATATTCCATACCCTTTAACATCAGAGAGTGAACCCTGGGCCCACATTTTATCCCCTCTACCGCATCTTATTTGCTGCTGAGACACAAGAAGAAGGAAACACGATGGAAACTAAATAATACAGGGCTCTTAAAGCTACATTTATTTTCTGACCCTTTGTCAGATTTCATTGCCCTCGGAGACTGCAGGCCGCAAAAGCAGTGCTATTGGTACAAAGGGTAATCCAGGTGTAGCACTGCTACCCATTGCTTTCCCCGATTTCATCCCAAACATGCACGAGATGGTAGCAGTATTTAAGCATCTCCACCTGACAGACCATCCTTAACAGGAAGCAGTGTTTACTTATGACAATAGTTTGATTGCTTCCTTTTCGTTCCCTACTGACAAGGACGTAATCCACGAAAAGGGTACCCACAACGGATCTTTGGGACATAGAAACAATACTCATAATAATCATTTTGTTAAACTTACATTTTTTGGTTTCATTTAAACTGATCATAAGAGCGTGTAAAACCCATGCAACTGTCTAAGGCTAGGTAGAAATTTAACAAATCTCGGCCGTAACCCATACTTTGTTCAACTTAAAACTGTCAAACTGACAGTGGCCTCAACAGAGGCATCCAGAGGAGCATTCTTACCAGGGGTGCAGCGTCCTCCACTCAACAGGTGCCATGGGTCACGGTCAGTGGCCACCAGCAGGCAGTTGGAGTCCCTTAGGTAGGTACAGGCGCGGCTCAGTTTGCGGAAAGTGAACTCTTCGTCGTAGCCCACCAGCACTGCACTGACCGTGGCGTCGCTGTCTTCCTCGCCCACCACTCTCAGGCCAGCATTCCGCAGCTCCCGGAGTAGCCCAGGACCTCCAATCATGAACACCAGAGGAGCGTCTGGCGCAGGCTCTCCATGGAGGTCTTCTTCTGGCTCAACAATGCCACTCTCTCCAAGGAAAGAAGAGTCTATGGGCGCTACATTTGTTCCATCCCCTCCTTGCAAGTTGGATGGTCTTTGCTGCTGTTGAGGCTGCCGCAGAGGGCATTGTTGTGGGCCACCACCTGTGATGTGAAAAGCGCATGACCCCCTTTCAGAGTCCTGTTCGTCTTTACTCGGCATCCTTTGCAGATCATAGGCCCCGTGGACCACCTTGTTGTCCAGCGCCCCCTCTTGCTGGCTCGATTGGCTGGTTAAATGTGCCCTCTGCTCTCCCTCTACCTTAAAGGACCCTTGGGCTTGTGCCTCCTGATCAGTGTCCCTGGACCCCTGTCCATCCTCCTGTGGCACCAGAGGAGTGTCCTTGGGTCTTTGGGAATCTGGGGGACCCTGCTTGATCCCCTCAATGCCCTGGCTGCCTCTCCTCAACCCCTCCTCTGCGCTTACGCCGCCCCGAGCAGCCGAGCACGCAGGTAGCGGGCGGCACAGTGGCCCGAGGTGTAGACCTCCGGCCCTCGCACACCGCAGAAGCCCAGCTCACGAAAGCGCTGGCTTAGCTCGGCACGACTACGGCGGCTGTTGTTTGATACGAAGATGGCGGTGCCGGGTCCGCCCCGCGCCTGCAGCGCCCTCACCACCTCTCGCGCCCCCTGCAGCGCGTGCTCGCCCTCCCATAGCACCCCGTCACAGTCGAAGAGCACAGTGCTTGTCCCACCTAGCACCTGGCGGGCCCGCGCCGGTGAAAGGTGGGGAGGAAGAGGTAGCTGCGGCGGCCCGGGAGCCGCCATCATTATCACCGGCGGAGGAGGGAGGAGCCAATCACGAAGTACCGCATGCGGCCCGGGTAACCAATTGCAGTGCCTGTTTCCACGGCGACCTATGGAAGAACAGTAACGTTGACAGATATCCTATCAAAATATTACAAAGGTGACAGCCAGCCGTTTGTGGAATAGCGAAGATGACAGCTGGCCAATCGAACGCAGCAGTGTTGCCAGCTGATCGACCCTAAGATGGAAATAGTAACAGTTAATGGAAGAAACTGAAGTTGGTAAATACCGGGTTTAGCTGAAATTTCTAATGGAACTAGACGGCGCTAACATAATCGATACTACTTCAAAACAAGAGAGGAGCGGGGCGAGCGCGGCAGCCTGGGCTGGAAGCTGACCAGACGCTCGTGCGTCATGGCCTTTTCCGGCATGTGTTTCCAATTATCGCGCACGCGTCTGGGCACGATAATGGGAAACAGATGTCGGCCGCGCGGGTAACCGCCCGAAAAAGGCCATGACGCACGATCGTCTGGTCAGCTTTTGGAATCCCCTACATAATGCTTCGCCAGAAGCAGCGCTTGCGCGCGACTCTAGGCTCAACCTAAAAAGGGAACCATGTTGTTCCTGCTTACATTTCACATGCATTACTTAATCTTGCATTCCCTATGAGTGTTTGCTTTTTCTAGGATGTTGTTAATTTTTTTTAGGCAGCATATTGCTCTTGTCTAGTGTGTAATTTGAATTGAGTCACATCCAGGTGTTTATAGCGGGTCAGTGCAGTGCAAATTTCTCTCAGTGGGGCAGTATGGTGTTCAGTGGGGGAGAGGATGTGGCACTATGGTCAGAGCTGCTGAATTTGGAACTGGGGAACCAGGTTCAGCCTTCATGACCAGTCCCCCAGACCACTCCCCTGAGGGAGCACATTCCCATGCTAGACCTTAGAAGGCCCCGCAAGATCTTAAAAGCCCTGGTGTCTTAGCACCAGCAGGTGGACCCTAGCGGTGGCAAGTGTGGGTTAACCTTGAAGGCCTGTCCACCACAATTTATTCTGAAGTTCACCTCCAGTCTTGCTGGCAGGCCTATGAAGCAGCACACCATAGAGTGACAGTGACTCTGTCACTGAGGTCACAGGACCCTTGAGCAGGGTGGCTTTAGGGCAGTGCGATTGCACCAGGTGCTGACCAGCCGCGGTCCGTGCAGGTAACAGCGGTGGGGCAGAGGGGCCGGGTAAGGGGGGATTTCGAGGGACTATGCAGAGGGAAAATTAAATAAATAATTAATTTTCCCTCTGCATCGTCCCTCGAAATCCCCCCTTACCCGGCCCCACCGCTCCAACGCTGTTAGCTGCATGGACCGCGGCTGGCGCTGACTTCAGGTGGGGGCATCGTGTTTGCAAGTATAAAATGGTTTTAAAAGCACTTGCTGCCTACTTCCTGCCCTCCAACAATTTTCGGCAACAATAAAAATGTCATGATAACTCCAGTGATGAATGTTCTTAGAGAGATGCTGTTTTGTCTAGTGGACGTTTTGACTCATAGAAAGGAAGCGCAGAGGGTTAATGTGCCCACTGCTAAGAACATGTACCATGCAGATCACAAAGTGCACATAATGTAAAAAGGTCAGTGGGTTACTGCTTTTGTCAGAGAGACCCTATTGTTACTTGCAGTTAATAAGTTAAAATCCTAACATAGAACAGTGAGCTCTTAACTGTCATCTAAGATCTGCTGCAAACTGCAAGGTATAAATTAGAACGTTATGTTTTTTTCCCCAGTCCTTGATTATCCTAATGTTGCAAAAAGGGTTCATTTGGGTAGAAGTCAATTCTGATTATTAAAGAGAACCCCCAACCATGGTATTACGTTTTAAATTCTGAGTTTGTGTTTCTCCAGACCAATCACTTTTAAACTATGCTGCCTACTAGTATGGTGGTCATGTGACTCCTACACCTTGTAGTCCTTTGTCTTATGTAACATTTCCTATACAGTGATTTACACACGTATGATTGATTGTCTCTGTGTATTATGTGTGATGTAAAGTGCTCTGACACCCTACACTGGTATTAGTGGTGCTGTAAAATTTCTGATACTTTATAATTTTGACATTTTTACACATGCTAACAGTCTCTGTAAAGATTTTTCCTTATTAGTACCAGTGGAACACACAACTGCAGCAGTGAGAAAGGTGACCAGTCCAAAGGGCCCCCCACTTCACAGCAGCACAAGTCACATTTTTTAGGAACTTTTGATCCATTTGAGCTATAAACAATTTACTAGTTAAAATCGTCAGATTATGCAGCAGATGATGTATTATATGGCAGAGCCATAATTATGTGGAAAACATTTGCAAACTAGGATATTTAGCCATTCATGTTTGAACTGCTCTTGTGGAAAAAGGGAGAAGTGCCGATGACAGAAACTCCATGGCTGGGAGACAAACGGCTTGCGATTCCACTTTTAAGGATATTTGGGACATTCTGTGATTGGAAACGTATCCCACTTTGTGAATGTATTTTAATATCAATAACTGATATTAAACCTTAAATAAACATGTGTATCCATTGGTTAAATTAAATAACGCAATAAGCTGTAACCGGTTAGTGAAATGGAAAACAAATACTAAAAATTGGATTGGGATATTTTGCTCTTTCTGCCACACCTCTGACTCCGCCCACTGATCCAATCCACAGGTTATTCCCGCCCTCTGATTCTCCGCCCACAGTTCCCCTACTTTTTTAGGTCTCGCCTGCGACGCAGCGCATCCGCTGCTCGCTTGCGAGATCTATTGTTGTCGATTTAGCTTGCGAAGGGGGACAGGAGATGTGCACGCGCCCGGACAGGCGATGTGCACGTGTACGGCTCGCGGCGCTAAAGCACACTGCTCCAAGTAAAAATGCTGTTTTCACTCTTCTAATGGAAGGAAGCAAATGAGAGGAAAAGTCCGCGCCAGAACCTATTACAGTCTTTAACACACCTGAGCGGGCTCGGCGCGGGGGCACGCGGGTTAGAACAGCAGTTGTGTTTGATAAATGTGGCGCGTCACACCCTCTGAAACGAGGCCCGTCTGTATGAAGGACGTGAACCCGGCGGGCTCGAGAAGGTAGAAGAGGAGGTCACTGCATCAAACGTGCGCTCTTCTAGCGCCTCCGCCGACTCTGGGCGCTTCACGGATCCCGGCCCTGAATCTTAATCAGCGTCTCTGGAACAGGCAGTAATTACTACCCAGGAGGAAGAGGATCTCGGTGAAAAAGACGAAAAGCGCTGATTGCGACATCACACAGCGCCGAGACGACACACAACAAGGCGCCGGAAATTATGAAAAATCTGAAAATCACTCGTGCTGCAAAGGCGCGCTTTCACTGAGCGCTGGGCTGTCCACGGCAGGAGACGGGGGTGGCATCATCGGCACTCTGCCAAGAAGGGCCCACAGAACCGGCTCACATCGAAATAAACCGCGCTATTCATTCATTCTCAATAGAACTGCTTACAGCAGGTGATGCAGGCGGCGCATGCTACGTAAACATACATTCTGCATCCACCGAGGCTCTCTCATCCCCACAAACACCTGTCTGCTAGTGATGCGCATCACTGATTGTATTAAAATCACCTGGGCACTGCTCTCTGAAGCCAGCATGGCACATCACTGCTTTTTCATCAACAGCTAAGGCTGAATTCTTGGCCTGCAGCGTAATGTCCCTGTTAGTGATGTGCAAAATCACGCCATGAAAGTTTCACAAAATCGCGCTTCTGTAGCGAGTTGTGGGTTTCTGGTATCATCCTTTTTAGGTCTCGCCTGCGACGCAGCGCATGCGCTGCTCGCTTGTTAGGTCTCGCCTGCGACGCAGCGCATGTGCTGCTCGCTTGCGAGATCTATTGTTGTTGATTTAGCTTGCGAAGGGGGACAGGAGATGTGCACGCGCCCGGACAGGCGATGTGCACGTGTACGGCTCGCGGCGTTTGAGCACAATGCGCGCATGCGCGCTTTCACTTTCCTAGTAGTCAGACTTCAATCACCAAAGGAGTGGCAAGGAATATTTGTCTTTGATAACCCTTAGTCTAAGGCCTTAGACAAATTCTGTTGACGTAACGTAGGCGCCCCATTAGTCTTGTAGACAAGCAATTCCAAGTCTCTGAAGAGAGGAAGGTTGGTGCAAGGAATCAGATTGGAAGGCTGGCGCCTTGCTGGTGTTTATCCGTGTAAAGGTATGTCTTTTTTTCTTTGGCCGGTCCTCAGACCCATGAGAGGCGTCAAGCATATCCCCTCACCACGCGCTGCCCCACTGGCCACCATGTCAGATGGCACGGGATGCCTAGTAGCTAGGAGCTGACCCACTCACTCAAAACTTGACTTTCTCAGACAGCTGTCAGTCAGCAGCTCGCGGTCTTTCTATCCTCCCCGGACGCTCCAATCATCGCACTCACAACGTCACTTGTCAGGCCACACGTAAAGTGGTACGCAGGCTCGTGCGCAGCTGGGAGCTCTTCTGTTTTGAGTGTTGTGCAGCTCCGATTTGAATAACCAATGCGGCCTTCTGGAAGTCTTCAGTATAGCTCCTGAATAAGAGCGACTGCTTTTCTTGCAGAGCAGTGTTGTGGGTACAAGTACAATAAGTACCATAGGGCAACACGAGGGAGGAGAATGACATAGGTGCGAGCACACCAATGGCTGGCGAACTACTAGAAATTAAATTAAGCCACTCCCATTGTCAGGTTAGCTTACAATGTGCATGCTCTAGATGTCATGAAAAAGTAGCCTTGCTAAGATATGTTTCCTGCGGGCGGAAAGAAGAGGCTAAATACGCATTTTGTTTTATTGTATTTCTGTAGCGAAACAGTTCCTCAGGAGGTGTGCAAAGAAGGAAATAAAAATTGTGAAAGCTAATAGGTCCGACCCTTGGACAGAGCATGCATGCACACACACAAAGAAACAATAATCAGCCACCCACAGCACTCGGCAGACACACACATTTAGATAAACACAAAACACAGCCATGATTCGGATTATAGGTGCCATTTATAGCACCTGATAAATTGGAGAAAATAGCACTTGATGCCAACGACCTTGTCTCCTAAAATTGGATTAAGCATACCGTTCAGCCTGTCCATTTGAACACTGATAGCGCCTATATATACCAATTGTAACCAAACGCTGTAGAAGTGCTTTCTCCATGAGAAAAAATGTTTGCCAACACAGAAAACAAGCATTTGCAATGCAATAGGTCTGGCATTTGCGTGAGTTTGAGCTATTGGCATTGTAAATGAGAATGCCTTTTATTTGTGATTTAAACTCTGCAAGCACTTGTTACTTATAGTCCTTGCCTACTAGAAGCAAGGCTGGCAGTAAAGAGGCATAGTTACTGCCAGCTCTCCTTCTCGTAAGCAACAACTATAAGTACAATGTGCGTGGTTACTCACTGCTTGCAGTTTTTTAAAACTGATAAATAAAAGACATTGTCATTTACAATGCCAATACTTCAAACTCTCGCAAATGCGAGACCTATTGCATTGTAAATGCTTGTTTCCCCCACTTCGACCACTGGGACAGACAGAGGTGGAGGGTGAGGAGGGACAGAGGTGGTTGGTGAGAGACAGTGGTGGAGGGGGGGGATATCACTTTCACCTCCTCTCCTAGTGAAAGGTAATGCCCCGTCTCCACGGGCCCTGCCGGGGCCGAGAGCAGATCCCTGCCCGCATCAGCCGTCACCCGAGACCGCACTTGTTGGTAAAGATAATGAGATCCACTTGGGGGGCTGACTCCCCTCCCCCACCCCAGGGCTGACACCGAGAAGGCATCAGAGACCTGGCGCTGCCTATGCTGCAGTACTGCGGGGGGGGGAGGGGGTCGGGGAAGAGGAGTGAAGGGAGAGAAAGAATAGAGAAGGGACCGATGGGGAGAGAAGGGATAGATAGACAGAAAAGGAGCCACCAAAAAAAATGGAGAGAGAGAAAAGAGGAGAGTTGGGGAAAATGAAAACATTATTAGAGAACGTGTAGAAAAGAGGTGGAGAGAGAAGATGGAGAGATGAGAAGGACAGAGTAATGAGGCAGCCGAGAGAGGGTAGAGACAAAAAGAAGCCAGGGTGTGGCTCGAAAAACATCCTCCCCAACACTCTTAAAACACACACAACTCACATGAACAGACGAGCCCCTCGGACAACCCACGCACAGCACAAACAGGACACAGGCATACACAACACACACACAACAGCACTTACAGACCCATACAACTCACAAAACCCATACAGAGACAGCGCAACACTCACAGAACATAGACAGACACCACAAGAACGGCACACCCAATAGACACAGCACAGACCCACACAAAGGACCATCATATGTAACACCGCCACCTGGAGACACCTAGGAAACAGAACATAAACTAACAGCACAAAACACACACCTCACACACAGACAACCCATCCTATTTATAGCTAGCATATACCGACACCACACAACCAGATGCGCACACAGCACACAAATCATCAAAACGAGACAGACCTTTTATGTAGAATTCAGATGTACACAAAACACAACACACCTAATGCAAGGCGCTCCGTGGCACAAGGCCTGTTACAACAGACACTGCTCAGAGAAGCCCCCACCCGCCCCCTGCAAGTCTCAGGTGGTAGGTTCCAGCAGCGCTGGGTGGCACAAGGCTTGTTACCACAGGCATGCTGTTGCTCAGATAACCCTCCCCCCCCCCTCAAGTGGTAGGTTCCAGCAGTGCTGGGTGGCACAAGGCTGGTACTACAGACACGCTGCTGTTCAGAGAACTGTCGCCCTCCCCCATCCGGCAGCCTCAGGTGGTAGGTTCCAGCAGTGCTGGGTGGCAGAAGGCTGGTACTACAGACACCGCTGTACCAACAAGTGGCTGGATCCACGTCTCTGACATCACTGCCCCCTGCACAGGTGATGGTGGCTGCTGCCGCGCCCTGCGCTGTCATAACAAGAAGCGGAATCTACGTCAGTCACTCGGTTACCATGGGTTGTGGAACCACAGTGCCCAAGGTCACACGGTGGGTCGTCCAAGTGGCAGTTCTCTGGGACTGGTACAGTGAGGGGTGGGCCAAACCGACCCCACACCGCGGCTAGTGAAGAGGCGAACTGGGCCCGATTTTACCCCTTCTCATAACCACCCCCAGGAAGAGGGTTCTGCACATGGTAACCCGCTTTTATGGTGTTCCGGACGATTTGACGGAAATGGTCCGTGGTCGCTCCTCATCTGTATGGCTGCAGCATTTAGTTACAGCACAGTGCAGTTCCCGAATGGTTGAGGTGAAAGTGTTGTGTCCGCTTCCTGTTAGAATGTTCCAGACACTCTTTTTTTTTTTTTAATCCTCATATCACCAAAAAGCGTCTGCAATACTTTGTAAAGCCGCCCTCCTGATCTGTGCACCCCATGGCCACTGCATTCGCTTTGGTCTGTAAACCAATCCAGACCCGCACCTTTGTTGGTACTTTGGTGTAATCATTGGACCATGAGGGGATGATCGAGTCCCGAGTCTCTACACCATGATGTAAAGTCCAACCAAATATCAAGGCGATTTTCCTTCCCTCCTCCCTGATCCAGTCGGGCCATTTTAGTAGCTGCTTTTACCCAATCTTCCAAACTTGGAGGTAGGGGGTCTCTCCATTTTATACAGATTTCCCGCCGGGCTATCAGAATAAGATAAAGCAATAGGCCTCTATGTGAATACTTCAGCTTCTTGCTGATCGTGCCGTCTTCACCAAATAAAACGAGCGCCACGTTCAGAGTAACTTCCCTGCCAAAGATCGAGCAAGAAAGTGTTCTCGATTCCCCTCCAGTAGCCTCTCAGCTTTGGCCATTCAAAAAAAATGTGGAGATCATTGGCTTTTATAAAATCGCATCCTGGACACTTGGGGGGAGGAGATGGAGCCAACTTTGCTATCTTAGCCGGTGTCCAATAGAAACGATTAATGATGAAAAAGTGATTTCTCTTCAGGTTGGCCGGTTTTACAAATTTATATAGAAGCTTCAAAGATAATTCACACACTGCTACAGTATCACACTCAAGGGAGACCCCATTCCATACTGAGTGTAGCGGCAAACACTCCTTATCGTCTGCCTCCAAGCGCTTCTCGTACCATTTAGAAGTTTCTTTACTCTTAAGATTTATATCTTGAAGAGATTGCTCCAGCTCCCAATCACCTGAGGTTTCTTTCTTTACAGATGTAAACCATGAAACTAATTATATATATTTAAACCTGGAGAAGTCACTTCCAATCTTTGCTCTTAAAGCTTCCCAAGGATGGACCCCCCAGTGTTATCAAGTCCGACCATTTTGTGATGCCCGCCTTTCTAATTGGTATACTTAGGCTATCTTTAAGGCATAACGGGGTCCCAGGGGATTCCCAAATTGGGGAGAGGTCGGAATAATAACCTAACCCCCATCTGCTCCTAACTTTATACCACAAACGGAGGGCGGACAACAGTACTTTTAACTGTACTTTTTTGAAGTACCTAGGTGCGCCAAATTTATATAGAAAACCATCTCCACCTTCCCCAAGTAGAATTCGGCCTTGCACCCTTATATGCCCAAATGAAGCTTACAATCTTCCCCTGGATTTTACTAATACCCAGCTTTGGGAAGCCAAGGGGGATGGCATTAAATAAGTAACTTAATTTAGGGAGTATAACCATTTTGACTAGGTTAACCCTTTCATAGATAGTTAGTGGAAGGTTTTTCCACCTTGCGAAAAGCCGATCAATTCCTTTTACAACCTTATTTAGGTTAATCTGTGGAATCTTCTCAATGTCTTTAACGATTATAATGCCCAAATATTTAAAATGTTGACTTGTTCTCCCTCCCAGTCTTGAATGTTCCAACACATCACCTCGGTTTTAGAGGGGTTGGCTTAGTAGCCCGACATGGATCCAAACTCTTCTAACAGTTTCGACCCTTGGCATTGCCACGACTGGATTAGCAGTAAATAGCAGCAAGTCATCTGCATATAGGGCGATCTTGCTGCACTATTGGTGAGATTTAAAGGGGGTTATTAAAACATCTGCTCTTATTGCCTGTGCTAATGGTTCTATATATATATTAAACAACAGAGGCGAGAGGGGACAACCCTGCCTCGTTCCTCTCAGTATGTTGAAACTAGATGTTAAAATCCCATTTAACAGTATCTTGGCAGAAGCCCGCTGATAGCATTTTTCTAAAGTCTGAATAAAGATGGAACCGAAGCCCATTGTTCTCAACACTTCCCATAGATACACCCAGCACACTCTATCGAACGCCTTGGCCGCGTCGAGCGCCACCACAGCCAAGGGTTCAGATCGAACTGTTGCCAGATCTATATTGCCAATGAGTTGCTGCGTCTGTTCTTGGATGTACCTCTTGGGAATAAACCCTTTCTGGTCCGACTTGATCAGTTGTGGTGCGATCTTGGCCAGTCTCCCCGCCAGAATGCTCATGAAGATCTTATAATCTGCATTCAGCAGGGCGATCGGTCTATAAGAATCGGCCCTCAAAGGGTCCTTAGCGGGCTTCAGAATGAGCACAATCGTTGCCTCCTTCCAGGACCTGGGTACTTGACCCCCTGATTGATAGATCGAATTAAACAGAGTGCCCATTATCGGAACCAGCTCCTCTATTAGGAGTTTATACACCTCATTGGGAAGGGCATCCGTACCTGCCGCTTTATTGTTTTTACTTTTCCCAAGATGCAGTCGAATCTCGTCCTCAGTTATTGGGGCATCGAGCTTTTCACGCTATCTGTTGTTAAGATAGGCAAGGAGTTTTCCCTTAACCAAATTTTAAGAGTCTCAGGGTTTGGAAAAGTCTCCTCCTTATACAGTTCAGAGAATAGGGTGAGTAGGCAGGCTTGCATATCTTCCGATTTATTAGATGTCTCACCATTTTCATTTATGTTTAATTCATCTATATGGTTCTTTGCCCTATCCACCCTAGCCTTCCAAGCCAGGAGTGCTCCTGACTTTTCTCCATACTCGAAGTTCTGCATAGACTTAGTCAACCATTGTGCTTTGCATTTCTGATCTAATTTGATCCTATAGTCCTGACGGGCGCTCTCAAGCTTCCTCTGTGCTTGTAGCATTCTTTCGGGATTCCCCAGTTCAACAGAAGCAAATCTGCTTCACATTGGGAGATTTTATCTTCCATCGTTTTTAGAACTCGTGATTCCGCTCTATTCTTGGTACATATAAGACTATGTAGGAAGCCCATCAAATATGCCTTAAAGGCATCCCAAACAAAATCAAGAGACGTAGATCCAATGTTTATAGTAAAATAGTCAAAGCATGCCCGTTTGAGCTCTACGACTATCTCTGGATCTGCCAACATTGATCTTTTAAGTGTCCATCTAGATCTTAAAACATACCTGCTCCCCGCTAAAGAGAAGGCAACAGGAGAATGGTCTGATATATGACTTGGCTGAATGCTGATTGACGTCATATCGTCTATAATAGATCTATCTGCCAGGGCGTAGTCTATTCTTGAGAAATGTCCATGTTTCTTACTATGGAAGGTAAAACCCTGTGTATTGCCCTTCTTAGCCCTCCATATATCTAAAAGCTCTAGATCGTGCATCATATTATTTAAAGCCTGACGGACCCGAGGCGCCCCTACATAACGACTCTGGTTCGATCTATCCAACAAAGGGTCAAGCAGCACATTGAAATCCCCCCCGATTATTATGGGAATAGTAACTTCCATCAAATCCTATTGAAGTTTGCATAAATGTGTAGGATCGTCAATATTTGGCCCATAGAAGGATATACATGCTAACTGTGTTCTGCCAAAATCTAGTTTAGCTATGATCCATCTCCCAGTTTGGTCTGTTTTAAAAGATTTTATTACACATCCCGCCCCTTGTTTGATCAAAATAGCAACCCCTTTGTAATGGGCAGTCTGTTCTGATGTGCAGAAGGATTTAATCCAGGGGTACCTTGAAAAGATGGTACGGCTCTCTAGGAGATTCAGATGAGTCTCCTGGATGAGGCATATCGGGCTGGACTCTGCTCTAAATATTTCATAGCTAATCTCTGTCTACGCAGACATCTTAGACCATTGACGTTCCACGAAAGAAACTTTAGATCTCTATCTCCCATGAGAAAAGATCATCCATCGAGGGGCCAATCTAAGCATAGCTATAGCTAACAGGAAAGACGTAGAGCTGGCTATCTGATGTAAAAAATTTGATAGAGGATTATTTTTTAATTTTCTCCCACTGCTCCCCACCCCGTGCTCCCCCAACGCTTCCCTCCCCCTCCGCACGTCCCTGTCGTCCCCCCCAACCCTCTGGGGAACCCTCCCTACTATACTAGGCTTAAAGCCTAGTTCCAGACACTCTTTACTTTAATGTTGCTTACACTCCGAGGCTCGCGGGACCCGGCAGTCTGAGGGCAGATTCCGGAATATTTGCCACTGACAGTCGCTAGTGTAATGCCTGGAAAACGTTTCCAAATACCATAATACAACCTGCACGTGTAACTACATAGTTTTAATTTTTTTTAAATTTATTTATTTATTTTATTTATTCGGCCGGATTCGCGCACCCAGCGCAAATTCGGCCGTTTAAAAAAAAAACAAAAATGCTTTTTATGGCCCTGGGGGTCCTTGTGGGTCCCCCTGAGCAGGCCTAGGGGGTCAGGGTGTTTCTACCCTGCCCCCATTTGTTGTTTTTCACCTTTTTTTCTTTTGTTTTCTTGTGACTCGGTTCTACCGAGTCACAAGATGGCTGCCAACACTTCCTGGTTTGGAGTGTTGGCAGCCAATCAGAAGTCAGCTCGTGCTCGGGAGGGTTCGCGAACCCTCTTCGGTGCTCAGATATCAATATTTTTCTTTTTTTAATTTCTCAGGAACTACTGAACGGATTTACACCATTTAAAAAAAAAGGTCGCTTTCTGGACCAACTCCTACCTTTTTGCCAAATCTGGTGTAATTCCGTCCAGCAGTTCGGGCTGTAGCTTTGTCTAAAGTTCCTATGGAAATTAACATGGAGAAAACGTATTTTGGGACCCCCCCTTTTTTCTCGGCCCCCGCTTCACGAATCACCCCGAAACTTTCAAGACAGGAGCTGACCAAAGCGCCCCATTAGTTTTGAAAATTTCGCGAAGATTCGTCAAACGACGCCAAAGTTATTGGCAAATGAAAAAACGCTTTTCCTATGGAAACTAGGTCCTAACTATAACTACCTACTGGCGACCGCCAGTAGGTAATATGTATATTACCTACTGGACCACCACCTCCCCGGGGCTACAAAATTATTAAATAAATAGGTGTGGGGGGGCCTCACGGAGCCCCCCAAGCCCCGGGGACCGCCACCTCCCCGGGGCTTTCGTACGTTATTTGTGGGGGCCTCGCGGGCCCCAAGCCCTGGGGACCACCACCTCCCCGGGCTTTAGAAACATAGGAGAGGGGCCGCGCGGCCCCCTCCAGGAGCCCTTCATGGCCCTGGGGACTGCCACCCCGCAGGGCCGGCTCCTGCAATGTCCCGGGTGCCCACCCCTGGACATTGCCATTTGCTATGACAGGGCGGGAGCACGGCTCGCCCTGCCATAGCAAACTCTGCTTTGCTTCATTGAAGCGAGAGCAGGTTTTCCTGCTCTCGCTTCAATGAAGCAAAGCAGATTGCTTTTGAGCAAGAGGAGCTGCATGTCAGCAGCTCCCCTTGCTCAAAAGCAATGCCGGGTCCCGCAGGAGGCGGGGAGCCGGCGGAACCGTGGGGGCATTGGGGCTCCCGCCACGGTCCCCAACAGTGAGGCCAGGCCCCGGGGGATGGGGTCCCCGGGGCCCAAAGTGGCCCGGGAGGGGGGCCGCGCGGCCCCCTTCCCAATGAATAAATGTGAAAAGAAGGCCATGCCCCGGGGATGGGGTCCCCGGGGCCGAATTGGCCTTGGGAGGGGGCCGCGCGGCCCCCTTCCCGTTTTTTTTTAAAAAGGGGCCAGGCCCTGGGGGTGGGGTCCCCAGGGCCCCAAAAATAGGAAAGAAGGGGGCCATACAGCCCCCTTCTAAAAATTAAATAAAATAAAAAAGCTGGCATCATGCCGGAGGCCCCGTCCCCTCCCTGCACCACTGTGCAAACGAGCCCCTGGGTGCGTTGCAAGTTGGGAGTTTAAGTCCTCATGAATACTGAGGGTCCCTGGGGGCCAACTAGCCCACCAGGTACCTCCAGTAAGCGCCACATAGCTGGTTTGCAGGAAGGTGGTCCGAGGACACGCCCCTTTTTACACCACTCTGCAAACGAGCCTCTTGGCGCACTGCTGGTGGGGCGATGAGGTCCTCTTGTGTCCTGAGGACAAAGGGGCGTGGCCTGTTATGAGAACTTAGCAATTCTGCTGTGTGGGACTTACTGGAGGTAATAGGAGGGGTAGTTGGCCCCCAAGGTTGTCGTTGGGGGCCAACTACCCCTCTTGTTACCTGTAGTAAGTCCCACACAGTAGGATTGCTAAGACGTCTAAGGAGGACATGCCCCACTTTCTCCACCACTCTGCAAACGCGCCTCCTGGAAGGCTACGGGATGGGGTATGAAGTCCAATTTACTCCTGAGGGACTTTGGGGGCCAAGAAGCCCTCTTGGTACCTCCTCTAAGTCCTATGCAGCGGAATTCCTGAGCGCTGGTCGGAGGCCCAGCACCCTTTCTCCACCACTCTGCAAACATGACTACTACTTAAAGAAGCATCTTTCTGCACCTCTGACTTAGAGGTAGTTTTAATCCCCCTGCCCTAATATGTACTAGGGCCTTACTGAGGAGGTCATGCCAATCACAGGGGTACCCCAACGCATAGTGTTCTCTAGTGTATGTAGGTGTTTTCACTGTATTCTAAGTGTCTTTAAGCATAGCACTGGCTCTAGGCCTGGTTAGTCAGAGTCACTTACCACCAGTACCCGTCAGCAAAAAGTTAGGGGCACAGGATGACTTTGCAACAAGGCCTCTTTCTGCTCCTCTGTTGGTTCTTTGTGCACATCTCTTGCTTCTTTCTGCACCTTTCTTCGTCTTTCTGGACTTCTGTTGCCTCTTTGTGCATTTCTCTTACTTCTTTCTGCGCCTTTCTTCCTCTTTCTGCACGTCCTACCTCTGTAGGCTTAGTTAGAAATTAGCATTTAAAAAACCTTTGAAATTCACTGAAAAAAGCCACAGGTTTCAGGGACGTTATAGTTAGAAATTAGCATTTAAAAACCTTTGAAATTCACTGAAAAAACCATAGGTTTCAGGCACGTTATAGTTAGAAATTAGCATTTAAAAACCTTAGAAATTCACTGAAAAAACCACAGGTTTCAGGGACGTTATAGTTAGTTGGACATTTCACTCGTACAAAACCAGAGAAATTCGGCCGTTATAGTTAGTTCAGCTAACTATAACTCGCGCCCCGCAATGCACTGCTGATGACGTCACATATTACATCATTCATGACATGGTCAGTGACATCACTGATGACATCTCAAATGACATCACTGATGACATAATCCATGTGATCTGATGCACCTCCTCATACCCTAATATAACCTTTGATACACCCACTCTAAAATACAGACTACCATTTTCGAAACAATAGACACACCAATACCAGTTACTACATACCCACTCACTGATTCCTAGGTCTCCACACACATCCACTCATTCACCCATACAGTCACTCATACATGCAGTCACCCATCAATATGGCACTATCATATGCACTCACATACCTATACAGACACTCACACACCGCCACTCATCCATAGAGTTACTCACACACCTAGTCAGTCATGCAAAGAATCAATCACACTCCCATTTACTCACCTATACAGTTATACACACACCACCTCACTTATTCAAACATATACTAACACATACTTACACTCTTATACAATAACTAATACAAGCACACACTCATCCATACACCCACTCTCATAATCACTCACTCTCACATTTAGTCATTTATATACTCCAACACTCACATATACTGCCTTTCACATATGTAGTTACTCACACATGTCCCACTGAGAAACACTCACCAACACACCCACACATACACTCACCCACCCATACAGCCCTTCACAGATGTACTCTTGAACCCATACACCCAGTGAATCACCCACTCACACATCTATGCACAAAGTCACACACCCCCCACCCACCCACACAGACACTAAGGCACCCATACAGATACTCAGACAACCAATCAATAACCCATATAGACACTCATTTATCTACTCACCAACCCATGCAACTGCTTACACACCAAATGACAAACTAAACTGTGTGAATGTCTGTATCAGTCACTAACGCATGCATTCAATAAGACACATTTAATCACTCACTTATACAGTCAGTCACGCACCTACTAAATCATCCATTCAGACACTTATACACCCACTCATTCTTCAATACACCTTGGCATATATATATATATTAAACATATTTAAACTTTACAGAAACACACAGTCACTGGATGATGTCATCAGTGATGTCATCAGTGATGTCACTGACCATGTCATGAATGATGTAATATGTGAGGTCATCAGCAGTGCATTGCGGGGGTGCGAATTATAGTTAGCTGAACTGTGAGAAGTTGGCCTGGTTTATGCTGTTCACTAATTAAAGTGGACACCTTGCACCAGAACAATTCGACTCTTATGGTAGATAGGTTTAAGACAACCTTTATAGAAAGCTATCCTAGTGGTAGCTGTGGAGAGCAGCCTTCAGGCTAAGTTTTGAAGGAATGTAAAGCAGCTTGTTTTACCACACTATCTCTTGAATCACCAAATGAAAAGACACCACACAGGTATATATATCAAATATATATGTATTTATTAATAAACACTCTCTACTAATCTCTTTATGAGATTAGAAGTCAGTGTGAGAAGTTGGCCTGGTATATGCTGTCCACTAATTATAGTGGGCACCTTGCACCAGTCCAAACAACCCCTTATTGGAGATAGGTTAAAGACAACCTTATTGAAAGCTATCCTAGTGGTAGCTATGGAGAGCAGCCTTCAGGCTAAGTCTTGAAGGAATGTAAAGCAGCTTGTTTTACCAGTCTATAATCTCTTGAGTGATCAAATGAAAGAGCACCACACCAGGTATATATTCAAAATATATGTATTTATTGCTAAACACACCCCTCTAGTCTCTTTATGAGGCTAGAGTTCGAAGTACATAAGTTAGAAGTTATTTAAACACAGTAATAGCACAAATACACGTTTGGGCCCTAGGGGCGTACCAAACCATATACCAATAAAGTGGTATAAGAACCACGACTGAACTAGACACTAGGCCTAGAGCCTCTAGAAGTGCTTGGACAACAAGGAACCACCCAAGGTAGTGACACAGGGAACCCACGGGGACGCGTGCAGTGTAAATACACAACCGCGATACGCCGTTGACTTCTATGGAGAAAGTCGTGATCGGGAAATTAAAGAAAAGGGACACTTAAAGGAGGACTTGGAGCAAACCCTTTGAGAACTAGTACTTTGAAGAGTCTCTACCCACGGGAGCACCGGAGTACTTGTGTTACCTCACCCAGGGAAGCCGGGTGCATAGGTGTCTTTCGGGGTCGGGTTTCGTCGTCGATTTGAATGGCGATCTGCTGCAAAGTGCTGCTGGCGACCAAGTGGAAAGTGTCCGGGTGGATCCAAGAGTGGATCGGAGATCTGAAGAACCTGAAAGCAGAGGGGACAGAGTCTGGGTCACTAGCCAGTGACCAGGAAGGCGATGGACAGATGCCCACAGATGTCGAGTGCTTCAGGTGCGTTGACGGTCGTCTTGACTCTTCAGCCACGAGGTCCAGGAGGCGTTGTCGGCGACCAGGAGCAGGATTCAGGCTTGTACACGATGTCTGTCGAGTGCTGAGGTGTCGGCGACCGGATTGGACCCAACAAGCCTTGGCAACGGCAAGTCTCGATGAAGATGTAGATCGTCGATGGTGCAGACCAGCAAGGTCTGGGGAACTCACCCAGCGAGGGTAAGTGAGGGCAGGCCTAGAGCAACCAGGATGCCAAGTAAGAAAAAGATTGGCCTTCGTTAAGAGCTACTAGCCAACGGGCTAGCGACCGCGAAGGAGCCTCGAGACGTCGCACGTGGATCTGGCTCACAGGACACTCGTGGATTGGAGGCCAGTGATCTTCGGTGCAGTTGGTTCTGGAGGCTAGGGCTACTCGGAGCCCAAAGCACGACTTCGTGGGATACCCAGTAGAGGATGCACTAGCAAATGCGTGCGGTGTCCAGGGGTCACGGTTCCACGTTACCCACGACAGCTACGGGCCTCAGCTTTGCTGGGGACTCAGGGCAGCCTCGGGGAAGTCTGGAAATCCACCTCTGGTGATGCAAAGACTTCGGCGTCCGACGGAAGCTTAGGCGATGCAGACCGGACAATTGCTTCTTTGGTGCCTGCCAAGCAGGGGAGTCACTCCTTGACCCCAAGGGAGATTCTTATGTCCTCTAGTCTTGAGTAGAGCGTCGATGGTCCAGGATTCAGTGTCAGAGTTTCGTCCAGGGATAATCTAAAGTCCTAAGGACTGGGTTCCTATACTTATACTAAGTTTAGGGGTTGGACTACTCTGTGGCCCCACCTATGGGTGGGTCAGGGCAGAGGGGTGGCTACACCCTTTCCCTTTGTCCAGTTCGCGCCAAAGCAGGGGCTGCAAGCCCCTGATCCGGTTTGAACTGGGGTATGCACAGGGACACCAAGTGTGCCCCCAGTGCAGGACTTCAAAGCACCCGAAAGTGCTCCCGCCCAGCCCCAATACACATTATCCTGTCTGGGGAGGTGGTCACACCTCCCTGGGACAGGAAACCTATTGTCCAGGCCTCCCCTGCCGGAGTTTCGTCCAGCAGCAGGAGGCCAGACTCGTGTCTGTGGCAGCAGCATTCATTTTGTGATGCCAGGGCTTTGGAAAGAAGTTACCGGGCTAGCCAGAGTTAACATGTCTTTCCCTCTAGAAGGGTGGAATGCTACCCCGCCGCCAGAATTGGCGGGGGGGTAGTATTCCAAGATGTTTGACACCAAACACGACATGTTTAGGTGCAGCCATTCCAAAGTTAGCATTTAACGCGAGGTTATAATGCGCTTAAGAGTATATGGTCAGGCTGCACTACAAACAGCATCAGAGAAGGGTCTCCGAACGCTGCAGAGGGGCCCTGCTCATGCAGGGGCACCCTCTCACATAGGAACCATGCACTCTGCCTTTAGGATTGATAAGGCCTGCCTTAGGAGTGACTTATAGGTTTATATGTGTGTATGTATTTAGTGATATAGGTAACCTATATCACAGTAAGGGGTGCATGCACCACCTTACCCAGGCTGCAGTAGCAGACCTGTGGTGTCAGTGTGGATGGCCTTCCAGGGGTGGCATAATACATGCTGCAGCCCCTGGTAGGCCTCTGAGGTACCTATGCCCTTGGTACATAGTATACCATATACTAGGGACTTATAAGGTCACTCCAGATTCCAATCAGTGATGTGCCTAAGGCACATGGAAACCATTTTAGAGAGGAAGCAGCTAGGCTGGGGTTCTGATTAGCAGGGCCCCAGCCAGACTAATGTCGAAAAACAGTGAAGCATCAGCAAAAAGTGGGGGTACCCATGTGAAGCAGATCCTACTCTCCTACACAACCCCCCAAACGTAGGGACATTAAACTAACCTTGCCCAGTTAAGTCTTCATGTTCTAAGTGGAAGTACCTAGAGAGTCCATCTGCATTGGCATGGTTACTCCCAGGTCTATGTTCCACTGTAAAGTCCATCCCCTGTAGGGAAATGGACCACCTAAGCAGTTTGGGGTTTTCACCCTTCATTTGTTTTAGCCATAAGAGGGGCTTATGGTCTGTCTGAACCAGGAAGTGTGTACCAAACAAGTATGGCCTCAACTTCTTCAGAGCCCAGACCACAGCAAAGGCCTCCCTCTCTATGGCTGACCAACGTTTCTCTCTAGGGGTCAGCCTTCTGCTAATGAAAGCTACTGGCTGATCCTGACCTTCTTCATTCAAGTGTGACAGTACAGCCCCTACCCCCAATTCAGATGCATCAGTTTGAACAATGAACTTCTTGGAGTAATCAGGACTCTGTAGAATGGGAGCAGTGCACATGGCCTGCTTCAGGTCATCAAATGCCTTTTGACAGCTAACTGTCCACTGAACCTTTTGGGCATTTTCTTAGAAGTTAAGTCATTCAGGGGTGTCACTATTGATCCATACCCCTTGACAAATCTCCTATAGTACCCAGTCAGGCCTAAGAAGGCTCTCACCTGAGTCTGGGTAGTGGGAGCAGTCCAGTCCATGATAGTCTGGATCTTGCTCTGCAAAGGTTGAACCTGGCCTCCATCCACAAGGTGGCCCAGGTACACAACCTGACTCTGCCCTATCTGGCACTTAGTGGCCTTGATAGTCAGGCCTGCCTTTTGCAGGGCCTGTAAAACATTCCTGAGGTGGACCAGGTGATCCTCCCAGGTGGAGCTAAAGACAGCAATATCATCTAGATATGCTGCACTATAGGCTTCAGACCTGTGAGAACTGTATTCACCAACCTCTGGAAAGTGGCAGGTGCATTCTTCAGACCAAAGGGCATCACCACAAATTGATAATGCCCACTAGGGGTTGAGAATGCTGTTTTGGGCTTTGCAGTATCAGCTAGTCTGATCTGCCAGTAGCCAGCTGTCAAGTCAAATGTGCTGAGATATTTGGCTGAGGCCAAAGTATCTATGAGCTCATCTGCCCTTGGTATTGGATGGGCATCAGTCCTAGTGACTGCATTGAGACCCCTGTAGTCCACACAAAACCTCATCTCTCTTTTTCCACCACTGGTGTGAGGTTTTGGCACACGGACCACTGGACTAGCCCAAGGGCTATCTGAGGGTTCAATAACTCCCAACTCCAACATTTTCTGGACTTCAGTCCTGATACAGTCCCTGACATGGTCAGGTTGCCTATAAATCCTATTTTTAATAGGCAGACTGTCCCCAGTGTCCACTTCATGAGTGCACCAGGTGGTCTGACTGGGTGTCAGTGAAAACATATGTCTAAACTGATTGAGAACCTGTCTACAATCAGTTTGTTGCTGGGTAGTGAGGCTGCCTGCCAAGGCTACACCATCTACTGACCCATCGTCAGGGTTCTGTGAGAGCAGGTCAGGGAGTGGGTCACTCTCTTCCTCCTGCCCTTCATCAGTAGCCATGAGCAAGCCCATGTCTGCCCTGACCACATATGGTTTTAACCTGTTGACATGGAGAACCCTGTGGGGACTCCTGGGTGTTCCTAGGTCTAAGTAGGTAACCTCACCCTTCTGCTCAACAATAGTGTGGGGTCCACTCCATTTGTCTTGGAGAGCTGCTGGGGCCACTGGCTCCAACACCCACACCTTCTGTCCTGGCTGGTAAACAGTCAGAACAGCCTTTTGGTCATGCCAGGCCTTTTGAAGTTCCTGGCTAGCCTCAAGGTTTTTAGTTGCCTTTTTCATATACTCAGCCATCCGGGAGCGGAGACCAAGTACATAGTCCACTATGTCTTGCTTTGGGGGCTTGAGAGGCAACTCCCATCCTTCCTTCACCAAGCACAGTGGACCCCTCACAGGGTGGCCAAACAGAAGTTCAAAAGGGCTGTAACCAACCCCTTCTGAGGCACCTCCCTATATGCGAATAAAAGGCAGGGCAAGAGTATGTCCCATCTTCGCCTAAGCTTTTCTGGGAGCCCTTTAATCATGCCCTTCAAGGTTTTGTTGAATCTCTCAACTAAACCATTGCATTGTGGGTGATAGGGTGTGGTGAACTTATAAGTCACTCCACACTCCTTCCACATTGCTTTTAAGTACCCAGACATGAAGTTAGCACCCCTGTCTGATACTACCTCCTTAGGAAAGCCCACTCTTGAGAAAATTCCCAGGAGGGCCCTTGCCACCACAGGTGCTGTAGTGGTCCTGAGGGGAATAGCTTCTGGGTACCTGGTGGCATGATCCACTACCACCAGGATAAACCTGTGCCCAGATGCTGTTTGGGGATCCATGGGACCAACAATGTCAATCCCTACCCTTTCAAAGGGCACCCCCACCACAGGTAGTGGTATCAGGGGGCCTTTGTAGTGCCACCTGCCTTGCCACTGGCCTGGCAGGTTACACAGGAGCGACAAAACTCCTTGCTGTCTTCAGACATGTGGGGCCAGTGAAAGTGAGGGACAATTCTGTCCCAAGTCTTGTTCTGGCCCAGGTGACCTGCCAAGGGAATATCATGGGCTAGGGTCAATAGGAAGCCCCTGAACTTCAGAGGTATAACCAACCTCCTGGTAGCACCAGGCTTGGGGTCTCTACTCTCCGAGTACAGGAGTCCATCATCCCAATACACTGTATGGGGACCACTAGCTTTCCCAGCAGCCTCAGCAGCAGCTTGCTGTCTGAGGGGTTCAAGGGAGGGGCAGCTCTGCTGCTCCTGGCTCAGATCTGCCCTAGAAGGTCCCCCTGTCCCCAAGAACTCAACCTGGTCAGGTTCAAGTTCCTCTGGGACAGTTCCTTCTTCAGGACTGAGATCATCCCCCTCCAGGGACTGATCTTCCTCCTGAGCCAAGGGGGAAGGCACTGCCTTAACCCTACCACTCCTCCTCTTGGAAGGCACTTGGTCCATTCTTCCAGAATCCAAGGCCTGTTCAGTGCTAGACATTTTGGCTTGTGACCTGGTCACAGCAAACACATCTGCAGGGATCCCCAGCATTTCTGCATGGGTCCTGAGCTCCACTTCTGCCCAAGCAGAAGTCTCTAAGTCATTGCCAAGCAAGCATTCGACTGGTAGGTTTGCACTCACCACAACCTTCTTAAGGCCAGTTACCCCTCCCCAGGAGAAGTTAACAACTGCCAGAGTATGGTCTGTTCTGGCATTGGTCACTTGGTACATCTCACCAAGTATAACTTGCCCAGGATTCACAAGGTCTTGTGTCACCATTGTGACACTTGCCCCTGTGTCCCTAAATGCCAAAGCCTCACGTCCATTGATTAAAGGCTGTTGTCTGTACTTGCCCAGATTACTGGGACTCACAGAGGAGGTCACATCCATGCCTCCATCACAGACTAACACAGCCTGAGTCAGTTCTCTGACTAGGTCAGAGCCCAACTCAGTACCCAGGGTGAACCCTACTAAACCCTTGGCTGGAGCACTCCCACCAACTGTACTAGGGGGAACAGGTGCCTTAGGGGCATTGGTGGGTGCTGGACTTGAGTCTTTGGACTTGGTGCAATCACTGGTCCAGTGGGTCTTTGCTTACAGACCTTGCACCATGGTTTTCTTTGGCCTTTCCCTTTGGTAGACTGTGAATCCCCACCTGAAGAATATTTGTGGGGGCCTGATGAAGACTTTTGATCTTTACCCTTCTCCCCACCCTTTTCAGAGTTCTTAGCATCTTGCTTCTTGGTTTCCCCACCTTGGTTCTGTACCTTCTGCTTCACCCTGGTTCTGACCCATTTGTCTGCCTTCTTTCCCAATTCTTGGGGAGAGGTCAGATCAGAGTCTACCAGGTATTGATGCAACAGCTGATTTTGACAGTTATTAAGAATCTGCTCCCTCATTATCAGATTGTACAATCCTGAGAAGTCACACACCTTACTGCCCATCAACCAGCCTTCCAGAGCCTTGGCAGAACAATCCACATAGTCTACCCAGTCTTGAGTCTGTGCTTTTTGGGTATCTCTGAACTTCAACCTGTACTGTTCAGTGGTTAGGCCAAACCCATCAATAAGAGCACTCTTCAAGACCTTGTAATTATCAGCATCCTCCTCTCTAACAGTGAGGAGCTTATCTCTACCTTTGTCTGCAAAGGAGAGCCACAAGATTGCTGCCCACTGCTCCTGAGGGACCTTCTGTACCTTACAGGCCCTCTCTAGAGCAGTTATCCACTTGTGGATGTCATCCCCATTCTGATAGGGAGGGACAATCTTGCTCAGGTTCCTATGGTCATAGGACCTTTCCCTATCTCTAGGGACATGGCTGCCACCATGGGACTCTAGTCCCAACTTTCTTTTCTCTCTAAAGAGATCTAGGGACTCCCTGTCTAAGGCTACTTGCTTCCTTCTGAGTTCAAGCTGAGCTTCCTCATATTGAATCAGCCTCTTTCTTCTCTCATGAGAGGATTCCCTCCTATGAGATGAGACAGAGCTCCCTATTGAGGTGCCAGAGTGGTTAGACTCCTGAGAAGGCGATCTAGACTTCCTGGGCACACTCATAATCCTTCCTGGGGGACAAAGAGGGCATCATCCTGATCATCCTCTTCATCTTCCTCAGGAGGGATTGGGTTATCCAGGTCAGGGCCATTGTCACCCTCCTGGCCAGTTTCAGAGGGGGCTGGGGTATTTCTACCCCTGGTCCCATCCTCATCTTCTGCCCCACCCTCAGCTCCTACCGCTTCAGTCCCCAAGGGCTTACTAAGGTCATAAGCCACCAACAACTCTTTAAGGTGTTGGGTGGTGGGACTTTGGCCTGTCCTTATTTTTCTCAAGTTACATAATGCTCTCAATTCCAAGAATGGGAGTGTATCATACTTGGAGGGTGGAAGCTCAGTGGCTTCCTGCAAGGATTCTTTAGATCCTACCCTTAAAGACATTACTAGTGTGGTGTGGTGTATGCACTACCTACTCTAGTGTGGCCTACTAAACTCTCTTGAGTTGTAGAAAGGGTGTGCTATCCCTTAACACACAACTCTAAGTTCAGTAGAACTTACTGTATTCTAAGCTTAAATTATATGTACCTTAGGTACCTTTAGTGGTTTTCAGTTGATCAATTCAATTGAGATTATCTGGTAAAACAATAGCAAGCTGGAATCCCACACGCTGCACACCAATGTGAGAAGTTGGCCTGGTATATGCTGTCCACTAATTATAGTGGGCACCTTGCACCAGTCCAAACAACCCCTTATTGGAGATAGGTTAAAGACAACCTTATTGAAAGCTATCCTAGTGGTAGCTATGGAGAGCAGCCTTCAGGCTAAGTCTTGAAGGAATGTAAAGCAGCTTGTTTTACCAGTCTATAATCTCTTGAGTGATCAAATGAAAGAGCACCACACCAGGTATATATTCAAAATATATGTATTTATTGCTAAACACACCCCTCTAGTCTCTTTATGAGGCTAGAGTTCGAAATACATAAGTTAGAAGTTATTTAAACACAGTAATAGCACAAATACACGTTTGGGCCCTAGGGGCGTACCAAACCATATACCAATAAAGTGGTATAAGAACCACGACTGAACTAGACACTAGGCCTAGAGCCTCTAGAAGTGCTTGGACCACAAGGAACCACCCAAGGTAGTGACACAGGGGACCCACGGGGGACGCGTGCAGTGTAAATACA
The DNA here is from genome assembly GCA_963921515.1 of Calotriton arnoldi. Taxonomy (NCBI): domain Eukaryota; kingdom Metazoa; phylum Chordata; class Amphibia; order Caudata; family Salamandridae; genus Calotriton; species Calotriton arnoldi. The sequence goes on from CAWUFW010022561.1 coordinate 91,886, forward strand.
CAACCGCGATACGCCGTTGACTTCTATGGAGAAAGTCGTGATCGGGAAATTAAAGAAAAGGGACACTTAAAGGAGGACTTGGAGCAAACCCTTTGAGAACTAGTACTTTGAAGAGTCTCTACCCACGGGAGCACCGGAGTACTCGTGTTACCTCACCCAGGGAAGCCGGGTGCATAGGTGTCTTTCGGGGTCGGGTTTCGTCGTCGATTTGAATGGCGATCTGCTGCAAAGTGCTGCTGGCGACCAAGTGGAAAGTGTCCGGGTGGATCCAAGAGTGGATCGGAGATCTGAAGAACCTGAAAGCAGAGGGGACAGAGTCTGGGTCACTAGCCAGTGACCAGGAAGGCGATGTACAGATGCCCACCGATGTCGAGTGCTTCAGGTGCGTTGACGGTCGTCTTGACTCTTCAGCCACGAGGTCCAGGAGGCGTTGTCGGCGACCAGGAGCAGGATTCGGGCTGGTACACGATGTCTGTCGAGTGCTGAGGTGTCGGCGACCGGATTGGACCCAACAAGCCTTGGCAACGGCAAGTCTCGATGAAGATGTAGATCGTCGATGGTGCAGACCAGCAAGGTCTGGGGAACTCACCCAGCGAGGGTAAGTGAGGGCAGGCCTGGAGCAACCAGGATGCCAAGTAAGAAAAAGATTGGCCTTCGTTAAGGGCTACTAGCCAACGGGCTAGCGATTGCGAAGGAGCCTTGAGACGTCGCACGTGGATCTGGCTCACAGGACACTCGTGGAGTGGAGGCCAGTGATCTTCGGTGCAGTTGGTTCTGGAGGCTAGGGCTACTCGGAGCCCAAAACACGACTT
>CAWUFW010022562.1:0-92666 GCA_963921515.1 Calotriton arnoldi
CACAGCATCGTACTACGCAGGTCGGAGTTCGCGGGTACGCTTCGCTCGGGTTCAATCCGGGAGCATGTCGGTCGGTTCGCTTCGGCAGATTTTCCGGCCGGATGGCTTGTTTCCGTCTGGCTCGGCCGTCCGCTTTGTATTCCGTCCGAGTCGGTTGGGTTTCACATGCATTTCATCGTACTACTCTGGTCGTACGGCGCCCGGTCCGAGTCGGCCGGACTAAAATCCCGCACCAAGTCGGTCGGTCTGTTTTCCTGGCCCGAATCTTAATCGGCCCTTAGTGCCTTAAAGGGCATTTATTATAAATAGAATGCCCCTTTTATGTCTGAATACATTAAAAATTTAAATATTAAAATGAAGACAGCCCATGGTTTAGCTAAATGTTATATGCGACGATGAAGTCGACTCTACCCCATGTTTTGTGCAATAATTTATTGACATGTTAGGCACAAACTCCCTCTTTAACTTACAGAGCAGCTATCCAATTTTTTATTTCCCTGTATTTCTGACCCCTTGTACTACTCTGTGGATACTGCTTTCACTATTCTGTGGATGTTGTTTTTTTTTCCCTCAAACTCGCAGTAGTTTTGACCGCACCTAAACTCACTGATTTTCCGCGAGCTGCCCCCTTCGTTGGCACGCACCGTGTGATATGTGTCACATGGCAATACACCTGCATTATCGCTGCATCGCCTCACGCAGCACACTAGCAGCTGCTCGGAGGGACATTACATCTACTAGTATACCATACAGTTCCATAGAACCCCTTCGTATGCTAAGATTGTTAATCATTTCGAAGAAACCATGGCCTACATATATGTGTAACTATATAGATATTACGCACATTAAGAACTGCTGCATTCTTTTTGTGGCTGAAGCAAAAAAAATATCCTGTGGTCAGCATGTGTAGGGGAACACCATGCCTGCATCAAAGAAGCAGAAGGCGAAAAAAACACCCACACCTTTTGCCGTAGAACATTATTTTCAACAGGGGCTTTTAATTATTTTCGATAAAGTTTTGTATTCTAAATTTCTGCCTCCATTGTGAATTGGGAGTAGGGTGTGCATTTGGTGTTTTACACACAACTCGTTCATTCTTTGCAAAATGTACTTGTGTTTCTTCTAGCTTTCGGTTGTTTGTCTTTCTGCCTGTCTTTTTCTTTATTTCTAAGAGTGTTTTTGTTATTCACTTCCCACCGGTCTTTCTGTTATCATCTCAGTCTGGTTTCACTCCATTTCCCTTTTATGCTAGTATCTGTCCTTCTGCCATCCACTAGCTGCAAATGTTTTTCAATCTATGTATTTTTCTATTTGCACTCCCTCTATCTAGAAGCCTGTCTTATGCTTTTTAAGTCTTTCAACCGACCTATCTTTCCCCTTTTATCATCCGCTGCACATCAGTAGCGCTTGTCTTTTCGACATTTTCTATCTGCTTTTCTTGTTTTCTCTCTGTCTGCCCGACTCTCCTATGTTCAAGCTGGGCATGGCTGCCCGAATGTGTGGTTGCCATTTTCTGTCTGAGTTCCCATCCGCTTGTCATTCCATTTGTCTTTGGCCAAATTTCTTTTTTACCCTTTTGTGTCTGTGTGCCATTTGCTCATTCTCTGTCCTACTGCTTAATGGTGGTTCTACTTTTCAGTCTGTCTTTCGTAAATTTTTTATTCGTCTGTCTGCCTGGTTAAACTTATTTTTTGGCTTTTTTTAACTGTCTGTTTTTTTTTATATTATTGTATCTGTCCCTTATCCTGCCTTTCTTCATTTTACCCTCTTGGTTTATTTGTGTGAATCCTTCTTTAACTGTCTGCCTGCCTTGTTGTCATTCTCTGTTTGCTTTTACTTTTTCCATAGCTAGCTTTTCTCCGCCTTTTATCTGCATTCCTGTGTCTCTTTGCTGCATGGCACCTGTCCGTCTGAATATTCGTTCATCCTTTTGCCTTTTTTCTATCTGCCTGCCTCCGCTTTAGCCATAGCTCACTGTAACTGTCTCTTTGTTGTGATTTTATTTTTTTTATCTGCGTGTTTCCCTTGTTACCTTTGTTTCTGTCTGTCTTGTCTCATTTTCTATCTATCTTAATCTTTTCTGCCTGCCTTTTGTGACAGTTGACCATTCTGTCTCTTTTCCCTCCTGCCCCTCTGCCCATCTTTTCCCATTTTCTATGTGTGCATCTTCTCTGTTTTCTACTTTACTTGCCTTTCTCGAACACTCCAACTGTCAGCCTCCTCACACCCCCTTGCCTTTTCTATATGTTCCTGTTTTATTTTCATTATATATATTTTTTTTTCTAATTCTCCCACTTGTTTTGTACCTAACTCTAAACATTTGTGAAGTCATGCCATCTTGTCCCCGAGCTCTTTGGTACAATGCATGTAGATGCTTATCAAGTGACAGTACCGCAGTACAGGCTTCTGCAATGGTTTACAAGGCTCACATCATGGGTCAGAGGGACCTGAAGACAGACCGGCATTTCACAGCGCATATGTGCCCACACAGTGTACCTCTCCACTCCCTGCAGCAAGCATGCCAGTCGTGGACCCAAAGATTCTAGAGAAGCAAATGGTAGTGCGTGGATCAATATGTCATAAGCCTCTTTTTGCACCTCGGTTGGTTCTTTCTGCACTTCACCTCTTTGCAAATTTCTACATCCCTCTTGCCTATTTCTGCACCCCTCTTCCCTTTTTGTCCACCTCTCTTGCTTCTTTCTGCACTTCTCTTGCTTCTTACTGCACTGCCCTTGCTTCTTTCTGCACCGCTCTTGCAAATTTCTGTATCCCTCTTGCCTCTTTCTGTACCCCTGCACCCCTGTTCCCTCTTTCTGCACCTTTCTTGCCTGCTTCTGCACTTGTCTTGACTCTTTCTGCACCTCTGTTGCTTCTTTCTGAACTTCTCTTACCTCTTTCTGCACACCTCTTGCCTCTTTCAGCACCTCTGTTGCTTCTTTCTGCACCCTCTTGCCTCTTTCTGTACCCCTCTTGCCTCTTTGTGCACCTCTCCTGCCTCATTCTGCACCTCTCTTGCCTTTTCATGCAGTTCTCTTGCCTCTTTCTGCACCTCTTTTACTTCGTTCTGCACTTCACTTGCCTCTTTCTGTCCCCCTATTGCCTCTTTCTGCACCTCTGTTGGTTCTTTCTGCACTGCTCTTGCTTCTTTCTGCACCTCTGTCTCAAATTTATGCATCCCTCTTGCCTCTTTCTGCACCCCTCTTCCCTCTTTCTGCACCTCTCTTGCCTCAGTCTGCCCACCTGTTCCCTCTTTCTGCACCCCTTTTGCCTATTTCTGCAACTCTCTTCCTGCAGTTCTCTTGCCCCCTTCTGCACCTCACTTGCCTCTTTCTGCACCTCTGTTGGTTCATTTGCACTGCTCTTGATTCTTTCTGCACCTCTCTTGCAAATTTCTGCACCCGTCTTGCCTCTTTCTGCACCCCTCTTACCTCTTTCTGTACCTCTCTTTGCCTCTATCTGCACCCCTGTTCCCTCTTTCTGTACCTCTTTTGCCTGTTTCTGCAAGTCTCTTGCCTCCTTCTGCACCTCTGTTGCTTCTTTCTGCACTTCTCTTGCCTCTTTCTGCACCCCCATTGCTTCATTCTGCACTTCTCATGCTTCTTTCTGCACCTGTCTTGCTTCTTTCTGCACCCCTGTTGTATCTTTCTGCACTCGTCTTCCCTCTTTCTGCACCTCTCTTGCCTCTTTCTGTACCTCACTTGCCTCTTTCTGCACTTCTCTTGCTTCTTTCTACACCTCTGTTGCTTCTTTCAGCAATTCTCTTGCCTCTTTCTGCACTTCTCTTGCCTGTTTTTGCACCTCTCTTGCCTCTTTTCTGTACCTCTCCTACCTCTTTCTGCACCTCACTTGCTTCTTTCTGCACCCTCTTGCCTTTTTCTGCACCCCTCTTCCCTTTTGTGCAACTCTCTTGCCTCTTTCTACACCTCTCTTCCCTCTTTCTGCACCACTCTTGCCTCTTTCTGTATCCTCAGTTGCTTCTTTCTGCACTTCTCTTTCTGCACCCTTTGTGCCTCTTTCAGCACCTCTGTTGCTTCTTTTCTGCACTTCTCTTCCTTCATTCTGCACCCCTCCTGCCTCTTTCTGTACCCTCTTGCCTCTTTGTGCACCTTTCCTACCCCTTTCTGCACCCCTCTTGCCTCTTCTTCCACCTCTGTTGGTTATTTCTGCACTGCTCTTGCTTCTTTCTGCACCTTTGTTCCAAATTTCTGGATCCCTCTTGTCACTTTCTGCACCCCTCTTCCCTCTTTCTGTACCTCTCTTGCCTCAGTGCCTCACCTGTTCCATGTTTTTGTACCCCTTTGCCTGTTTCTTACAACACTCTTCCCTCTTTCTGCAGTTCTCTTGTCTCCTTCCGCACCTCTGTTGCTTCTTTCTGCACCTCTCTTGCTAATTTCGGCACCCCTCTTGCCTCTTTCTGCACCCCTCTTGCCTCCTTCTGCACCTCTGTTGGTTCTTTCTGCACTGCTCTTTTTCTTTCTGCACCTCTTTTGCCTGTTTCTGTACTTCTCTTGCCTCCTTCTGTACTCAAATGGGAAATGTAAGCTGTCAAGTTTAAAGGTCTGCGTGCTCTCGTGACTGAGGTATATGTCTACTTGTATATGTATTCTTACATGGGTTATGCATCTGAAGATGGTAGCTTAAAAAGCGGGTAACTTCTCCAATAGGTGGTCAAATCTTCTCAGTTCTGCTCTGTCATTCAGTTGCACAGGCAGACATGTCTTATGTTTACATGTGTTATAGTGCCCCTCAAATATACTATTGAATACCCATGTGCCCTGTATTGTGAGCAGAAAGAAATGCATACACCTTCTTTTATACAAATTTACAGAGTATGCTGTTTTGAAACACAGGTATTTAAGTGTTTGCATGTTTATTATAATTTAACATGTCACTAGGTAAAAGCATAGACATGCATGCATACCTTCACAAACTTGGTCAGACTTACAACAGTGATATGCTTAGGATTGCTGTTTTATATTTGGTAAGCCTAACATTCTGAGCAGTCGATTAATAGTGAACCTTCAAGAGAAAAGTGAGGTTTAAGACATCTTCGGAGAAGGATTAGTGATTAGGGTACTTTGTATGAGTCTGTTGTAAGGTACAGTCAAAGTAGGCTTCTTTCTGCACCTCTGTTGGTTCTTTCTGCACATCTCTTGGTTCTTTCTGCACCTTTCTTCCTCTTTCTGGACTTCTGTTGCCTCTTTCTGCACTTTTCTTGCTTCTTTCTGCGCCTTTCTTCATCTTTCTGCACATGTCCTACCTATGTAGGCATATTTTGAAATTAGCATTTAAAAACCTTACAAATTCACTGAAAAAACCAGAGGTTTCATGGACGGTATAGTTAGGAATTAGCAGTTAAAAACCTTTGAAATTCACTGAAAAAACAGAGGTTTCAGGGATGTTATAGTTAGAAATTAGCATTTAAAATACCTCAGAAATTCACTGAAAAAACCACAGGTTTCAGGGACGTTATAGTTAGTTGGACATTTCACTCATACAAAACCAGAGAAATTCGGCCATTATAGTTAGTTGAGCTAACTATAACTCACGCTCCCGCAATACACTGCTGATGACGTCACATATTATATCACTCATGACATGGTCAGTCACATCACTGATGACATCACTAATGACATCTCAAATGACATCACTGATGAATTCACTGATGACATAATCCATGTGATAATCTGATGCACCGACTCACACCCTAATATAACCTTTGATACACCCACTCAAAAATACAGACTAACATTCTCGAAATCATAGACACACCAATACCAGTTAGAAGAATGAGTGGCTGTATGAGTGTCTGTATGGATGATTTTGCGGGTGCATGACTGACTGTATAAGTGAGTGATTAAACATGTTTTGGTGAATGCATGAGTGAGTGACTAATCTGTGCGAATATCTGTATCAGTCTGTCAGTTGGTGTGTAAGTGGCTGCATAGGTTGGCGAGTAGCTACATGAGTGTCTATATGGGTTAATAATTGGTTGTCTGAGTACCTGTATGGGTGCCAGAGTGTATGTGTGGGTGGGTGGGGTGTGTGTGACTCCCTGCATGGATGTGTGAGTGAGTGATTCACTGGGTGTATGGGTCCATGAGTGCATCTGTGAGGGGCTGTTTGGGTGGGTGAGTGTGTGCATGGCTGTGTTGGTGAGTGAATGGATGTCTCAATGGTACATGTATGAGTAACTACATATGTGAAAGGCAGTATATGTGAATGCTGGAGTATATGAGTGACTATATGTGAGAGTGAGTGATTGTGAGAGTGGCTGTATGGATGAGTGTGTGCTTCTGTCAGTGATTGTATAAGAGAGTAAGTATGTGTTAGTATCTGTATGAATAAGTGAGATGATGTGTGTATAAATGTATAATGAGTAAATGGCAGTGTGATTGATTCTTTGGGTGACTGACTAGGTGTGTGAGTAACTGTTTGGGTGAGTGGCAGTGTGTGAGTATCTGTATAGGTATATGAGTGCATATATCAGTGGCTGTATTGATGAGTGACTGCGTGTATGAGTGACTGTATGAGTGAATGGATGTGTGTGTAGACCTATGAATCAGTGAGTGGGTATGTACTAACTGGTATTGGTGTGTCTATAGTTTTGAGAATGTTAGTCTGTATTTTTGAGTGGGTGTTTCATAGGTTATATTAGGGTGTGAGTCGGTGCATCAGATTATCACATGGATTATGTCATCAGTGAATTCATCAGTGATGTCATGTGAGATGTCATTAGTGATGTCATCAGTGATGTCACTGACCATGTCATGAGTGATGTAACATGTGACGTCATCAGCAGTGCAGTGCAGGGCGCGAGTTATAGTTAGCTCAACAAACTATAATGGCCGAATTTCTCTGGTTTTGTATGAGTGAAATGTCCAACTAACTATAATGTCCCTGAAAGCTGTGTTTTTTTCAGTGAATATAAATGTATTTCATTTTAAAGGAGGGGGGCCACTCATCCCCACTCCTGAGGCCATTATTGGCCCCGGGGACCCCATCCCCCGGGGCATTGCCTCTTTTTAAAAAATGTTTTAATTATTATTACAGGAAGGGGGCCGCGTGGCCCCCCTTACCTGGGCCACTTTTGGCCCCAGGGACCCCATCCCCCGGGGCCTGACCTCAATGTTGGGGACTGCGGGGGAAGCCCCAATGCCCCCACGGTCCCGGCCGGCTCTCCGCCTCCTGCAGGTGCCGGCATTGCTTTTGGGCAAAGGGAGCTGCTGACATGCAGCTCCCTTTGCCCAAAAGCAATCTGCTTTGCTTCATGGGAGCGAGAGCAGGTTTCCTGCTCTCGCTTCCATGAATCAAAGCAGTGTTTGCTATGACAGGGTGGGAGCCGTGTCCAGGAGGGGAGGCCGCATGGCCCCCCGCCCAACTGTTTTAAAGCCCCGGGGAGGTGGTGGTTCCCAGGGCCGGAGGTCCGTTGCAGACCCCCGTATTTAAATAAAGTGTGCCTCGGGGAGGTGGTGGTCCCTGGGGCAGTGTGGGGGTGCTCGAGCCCCACCACACAAAGTTTTAAAAAGTAGCACCGGGGAGGTGGTGGTCCCCGGGGCTAGGGGAGCCCACTAGGCCCCCTCCCTATATAATTTGAAGACCCAGGGAGGTGGCGGTCCCCGGGGCAACATCGGGGGGAAGGAGCCCCCCCACGCATTTGTATAATAAAGCCCATGGAGGTGGCAGTCCCCGGTGCTGCGGGGAGCCGCATTCCCCCACCCATTATCAGCAAAGCCCGCGAGGTGGTGATCCCCGGGGCTGCGGGGGCCCCCGCTACATAATACTGGATTGCCCCCCGGACCTTGCCCACCCAAGGGCTTAAAAAGAACGAAGCGCGGGAGACCGCGCTTTGTTTTTTTTAAAAACATTCTACCGGATTCGCGCACCCGACGAGAAAGAAATGCTTTTTTTGGCCCTGTGGGACCCCCTGACCAGGCCTAGGGGGTCAGGGTGTTTTTACCCTGCCCCCTTTTCTTGTTTTTCAATGTTTTTTTACCTTTTTTCCTGTGACTCGGTCGAGTCACAAGATGGCTGCCAACACTTCCTGGTTTGAAGTGTTGGCAGCCAATCAGAAACAAGCTCGTGATCAGGAGGGTTCAGCCAATCAGATCTCACAATTCTCAAATGTCAATATCTGTAAATCTTTACATTTCTCAAAAACTACTGAACGGATTTACACCATTTAAACAAAAGCGTGCTTTCTGGACCAAAAGCTACCTTTTTGCCAAATTTGGTGTAATTCCGTTCAGCAGTTCGGGCTGTAGCCGTGTCTAAAGTTTCCTATGGAAATTAATGTGGAGAAAACATGTTTTAGGACCCCCCTTTTTTCTCAACCCCCGTTTGATGAATCACCCCAAAATTTTCAAGACAGGAGCTGACCGGAGCGCCCCATTAGTTTTTAAAATTTCACGAAGATTCATCAACCGGTGCCAAAGATATTGGCAAAAGAAAAAATGCTTTTGAATAGAAACAAGGTTCTAACTATAACTACCTACTGACGAACGTCAGTAGGTGGTATATACATATATATGTGATCAAGGCCTTCAGAGGCCGAAATGCTTCTTGGCGGCACAGCGCACAAATTAAATAAAACAACTTGCACAAAGAAAGTGGAGTCTGTTCCGTTTCTGGTTCCAGGTTGCAGGGAATTGTTGGAGAAAAGGACTGTTTGTAATATATGTATATATATATATATTATCTACTGGCGGTCGCCAGTAGATAGTTATAGTTAGGACCTATTTTCCATAGGAAATCCGCGACATTCTATTTGAAATAACTCTTGCGTCGGTTGACGAATCTTCGCGAAATTTTCAAACTTTATGGCCCGCTCCGGTCCGCTCCTACCCTGAAAGTCTCAGGGTGATTCGTCAAGCGGGGGCCGAGAAAAAGGGGGTCCCAAAACGTGTTTTCCCCATTCATTTTCCCATAGGAAACTTTAGACACGGCTACAGCCCGAACTGCTGAACGGAATTACACCAAATTTGGCAAAGAGGTAGTTCTTGGTTCAGAAAGAACCCTTTTTGTTAAATGGTGTAAATCCGTTCAGTAGTTGCGGAGAAATTAAAAATAAGAGTCAAAAATCAATTTCCCATAGGAAACTTTATGCAAGGCTACAGCCCGAACTGCTGAACGGAATTACACCAAATTTGGCAAAGAGGTAGTTCTTGGTTCAAAAAGAACCCTTTTGTTAAATGGTGTAAATCCGTTCAGTAGTTGCTGAGAAAATCAAAAGTAAAAACACATATATATCTGGGCGGAGCTTAACCACACATGTCATCGTGAGATCTGATTGGCTGTCAGCACTTCATCCTGGAATTGCTGGCAGCCATCTTGGGACCAATATAAATGATAGTACCCCATTGAAATGCATTGTAGTGAATCGAAGATTTTGAGGGTTACCAAAAGGAGAACTATAAAGGGTGATAACAGACTTTAGTTACATTAGAATTAATTTGTTGATGGTACCATACTAATTTCAGGAATTGTGGTGTGTTCTAAGGTGATTTTACCCTGTGAAAAACCTTCTGCTGGGATATCATGAATCATGTTTGAGAGAAAACTATTTTCACATGCTTGTCCCATACAGTTTTGGAAGGTGCCCCAGAAGCTAAAATGAGAGCATATTTTCTGTAAATTCACATTATCTTTCTCAGTCATGTGAGAATGAAGTCTGACATTCTCAGTAAAACATGTACATCCAACAAGGGCAGAGACTGTCAGTTGATTCCTTTGTGTTCTACTGCAGCTTCCCAGAGTGTTCTAAAGAACAACTAGAGTGCTAACAGCCTTACTTATGACAAAAGTATGGCACACCTGAAGCCATCTTGATTGGAATAAACTGGTAACACTTAAAACATTTAATTTAAAAAGGAACAAAATGATGGGGTTCATCTTGTCATAGAAATTATGGTTAGTGCTCTGGAAAGAAAAATTAGGACGTTTCAAGTGTGATCTCAAATATCTTCCTGTTATATTTCAACAATGGCAGCCTGTCAGTTGATGCCTTTGTGTTCTACTGCAGCTTCCCAGAGTGTTCTAAAGAACAACTAGAGCGCTAACAGTCTTACTTATGACAAAAGTATGGCAAACCTGAAGCCATCTTGATTGGAATAAACTGGTAACACTTAAAACATTTAATTTAAAAAGGAACAAAATGATGGGGTTCATTTTGTCATAGAAATTATGGTTAGTGCTGTAGAAAGAAAAATTAGGACATGTTTCAAGTGTGATCTCAAATATCTTCCTGTTATATTTCAACAGGAGCAGCCTGTCAGTTGATGCCTTTGTGTTCTACTGCAGCTTCCCAGAGTGTTCTAAAGAACAACTAGAGCGCTAACAGTCTTACTTATGACAAAAGTATGGCACACCTGAAGCCATCTTGATTGGAATAAACTGGTAACACTTAAAACATTTAATTTAAAAAGGAACAAAATGAGGGGGTTCATTTTGCCATAGAAATTATGGTTAGTGCTGTAGAAAGAAAAATTAGGACATGTTTTAAGTGAGATCTCAAATATCTTCCTGTTATATTTCAACAGGAGCAGCCTGTCAGTTGATGCCTTTGTGTTCTACTGCAGCTTCCCAGAGTGTTCTAAAGAACAACTAGAGTGCTAACAGCCTTACTTATGACAAAAGTATGGCACACCTGAAGCCATCTTCATTGGAATAAACTGGTAACACTTAAAACATTTAATTTAAAAAGGAACAAAATGAGGGGGTTCATTTTGCCATAGAAATTATGGTTAGTGCTGCAAAAAGAAAATTTAGTGCATGTTTTAAGTGAGATCTCAAATCCTCTTCTATTTCATTAGAAAATTCTGACATGCAGACTGAAACAATCACTTTCAATACCAGCAGTAGACTTCCAGTTAACTCCTTGGTGAGCAGTAGCTTTACTACAGTGATCTAATGAACAACTAGAGTAATAACATTCTGAATTTATGGCAAATGTGTGACACATCTGAATGCCTTCTTGATGGAATCAAAGTAAAAACTGAAAGTATTTCCTACTGAGGAGACTGCAGTAAATGAGGAAATTAGGAAACTTCATAACAAAGAAGTCTTCCAAGATGGCCACCAGTGAAAAAAGAGCCCAAATGTAGCACAAATATTACCCAGATGTAGCCCACATATAGCCCAATGACAAAAGTGTGCAAAACACTTTTTATTTTTAGTTTTTTTGTAGTTTTATGTAGTGCAGACTGGTCAGGTATTGGAGCGTTGCATCTTAAAACATGACCCCCTACACTACAAAAACACCACTGCACTACCCTAAACCCTAAAACACTACCCCAGCACGACCCCCTACACTACACAAGCACCACTGCACTATCCTAAACCCTAAAACACTACCCCCAGCATGACCCCCTACACTACACAAACACCACTGCACTACCCTAAACCCTAAAACACTACCCCAACACCACTGCACTAACCTAAATCCTAAAACACTACCCCCAGCACGACCCCCTACACTACCCAAACACCACTGCACTACCCTAAAACATGACCCCCTACACTACACAAACACCACTGCACTACCCTAAACCCTAAAACACTACCCCCAGCACGACCCCCTACACTACACAAGCACCACTGCACTACCCTAAACCCTAAAACACTGCCCCCAGCACGACCCCTACACTACACAAACACCACTGCACTACCTTAAACCCTAAAACACTACCCCCAGCACGACCCCCTACACTGCCCGAACACCACTGCACTGCCCTAAACCCTGAAACACATACCCTAGCACGACCCCCTACACTGCCCGAACACCACTGCACTGCCCTAAACCCTGAAACACCACCCCCTTCACGACCCCCTACACTGCCCGAACACCACTGCACTGCCCTAAACCCTGAAACACCACCCCCAGCATGACCCCTACACTGCCCGAACACCACTGCACTGCCCTAAACCCTGAAACACTACCCCCAGCAAGACCTCCTACACTGCCCGAACACCACTGCACTGCCCTAAACCCTGAAACATCACCCCCAGCAAGACCCCCTACACTGCCCGAACACCACTGCCCTAAACCCTGAAACACCACCCCCAGCACGACCCCCTACACTGCCCGAACACCACTGCACTGCCCTAAACCCTGAAACACCACCCCCAGCACGACCCCTACACTGCCCGAACACCACTGCACTGCCCTAAACCCTGAAACACCACCCCTGCACGACCCCTACACTGCCCGAACACTACTGCACTGCCCTAAACAATGAAACACCATCCCCAGCACGACCCCCTACACTGCCCGAACACCACTGCACTGCCCTAAACCCTGAAACACCACCCCCAGCAAGACCCCCTACACTGCCTGAACACCACTGCCCTAAACCCTGAAACACCACCCCCAGCAAGACCCCCTACACTGCCCGAACACCACTGCACTGCCCTAAACCCTGAAACACCACCCCCAGCAAGACCCCCTACACTGCCCGAACACCACTGCACTAAAGCCTGAAACACCACCCCCAGCAAGACCACCTACACTGACCGAACACCACTGCACTGCCCTAAACCCTGAAACACCACCCCTGCACGACCCCCTACACTGCCCAAACACCACTGCACTGCCCTAAACCCTGAAACACCAGCCCCTGCACGACCCCCTACACTGCCCGAACACCACTGCACTGCCCTAAACCCTGAAACACCACCCTCAGCACGACACCCTACACTGCCCGAACACCACTGCACTGCCCTAAACCCTGAAACACCACCCCCAGCACGACCCCCTACACTGCCCGAACACCACTGCACTGCCCTAAACCCTGAAACACCACCCCCTGCACGACCTCCTACACTGCCGGAACACCACTGCACTGCCCTAAACCCTGAAACACCACCCCCAGCACGACCCCCTACACTGCCCGAACACCACTGCACTGCCCTAAACCCTGAAACATCAACCCCAGCAAGACCCCCTACACTGCCTGAACACCACTGCCCTAAACCCTGAAACACCACCCCCTACACTGCACGAACACCACTGCACTGCCCTAAACCCTGAAACACCACCTCCAGCAAAACCCCCTACACTGCCTGAACACCATTGCTCTGCCCTAAATCCTGAAACACTAGCCCCAGCATGACCCCTACACTGCCCAAACACCACTGCACTGCCCTAAACCCTGAAACACCACCCCCAGCACGACCCCCTACACTGCCCGAACACCACTGGCACTGCCCTAAACCCTGAAACACCAGCCCCAGCAAGACCCCCTACACTGCCCGAACACCACTGCACTGCCCTAGACTCTGAAACACCAGCCCCAGCAAGACCCCCTACACTGCCCGAACACCACTGCACTGCCCTAAACCCTGAAACACCAGCCCCAGCACGACCACCTACACTGCCCGAACACCACTGCACTGCCCTAAACCCTGAAACACCAGCCCCAGCACGACCCCCTACACTGCCCGAACACCACTGCACTGCCCTAAACCCTGAAACACCAGCCCCAGCACGACCCCCTACACTGCCCGAACACCACTGTACTGCCCTAAACCCTGAAACACCAGCCCCAGCACGACCCCTACACTGCCCGAACACCACTGCACTGCCCTAAACCCTGAAACACCACCCCCAGCATGACCCCCTACACTGCCCGAACACCACTGCACTGCCCTAAACCCTGAAACACCACCCCCAGCACGACCTCCTACACTGCCCGAACACCACTGCACTGCCCTAAACCCTGAAACACCACCCCCAGCACGACCCCCTACACTGCCCGAACACCACTGCACTGCCCTAAACCCTGAAACACCACCCCTGCACGATCCCCTACACTGCCCGAACACTACTGCACTGCCCTAAACCCTGAAACACCACCCCCAGCACGACCCCCTACACTGCCCGAACACCACTGCACTGCCCTAAACCCTGAAACACTACCCCCAGCAAGACCCCCTACACTGCCCGAACACCACTGCCCTAAACCCTGAAACACCACCCCCAGCAAGACCCCCTACACTGCCCGAACACCACTGCACTGCCCTAAACCCTGAAACACCACCCCCAGCATGACCCCTACACTGCCCGAACACCACTGCACTGCCCTAAACCCTGAAACACCACCCCCAGCATGACCCCCTACACTGCCCGAACACCACTGCACTGCCCTAAACCATGAAACACCAGCCCCAGCACGACCCCCTACACTGCCCGAACACCACTGCACTGCGCTAAACCCTGAAACACCACCCCCAGCACGACCCCCTACACTGCCCGAACACCACTGCACTGCCCTAAACCCTGAAACACCACCCCCTGCACGACCTCCTACACTGCCGGAACACCACTGCACTGCCCTAAACCCTGAAACACCACCCCCAGCACGACCCCCTACACTGCCCGAACACCACTGCACTGCCCTAAACCCTGAAACATCAACCCCAGCAAGACCCCCTACACTGCCTGAACACCACTGCCCTAAACCCTGAAACACCACCCCCTACACTGCACGAACACCACTGCACTGCCCTAAACCCTGAAACACCACCTCCAGCAAAACCCCTACACTGCCTGAACACCATTGCTCTGCCCTAAATCCTGAAACACTAGCCCCAGCATGACCCCTACACTGCCCAAACACCACTGCACTGCCCTAAACCCTGAAACACCACCCCCAGCACAACCCCCTACACTGCCCGAACACCACTGGCACTGCCCTAAACCCTGAAACACCAGCCCCAGCAAGACCCCCTACACTGCCCGAACACCACTGCACTGCCCTAGACTCTGAAACACCAGCCCCAGCAAGACCCCCTACACTGCCCGAACACCACTGCACTGCCCTAAACCCTGAAACACCAGCCCCAGCATGACCCCCTACACTGCCCGAACACCACTGCACTGCCCTAAACCCTGAAACACCAGCCCCAGCACGACCACCTACACTGCCCGAACACCACTGCACTGCCCTAAACCCTGAAACACCAGCCACAGCACAACCCCCTACACTGCCCGAACACCACTGCACTGCCCTAAACCCTGAAACACCAGCCCCAGCACGACCCCCTACACTGCCCGAACACCACTGTACTGCCCTAAACCCTGAAACACCAGCCCCAGCACGACCCCCTACACTGCCCGAACACCACTGCACTGCCCTAAACCCTGAAACACCACCCCTGCATGACCCCCTACACTGCCCGAACACCACTGCACTGCCCTAAACCCTGAAACACCACCCCTGCAGCACCCCCTACACTGCCCGAACACCACTGCACTGCCCTAAACCCTGAAACACCACCCCTGCACCGCCCCTACACTGCCCGAACACCACTGCACTGCCCTAAACCCTGAAACACCACGCCCAGCACGACCCCTTTACTGCTCGAACACCACTGCACTGCCCCAAACCCTGAAACACCACCCCCAGCACGACCCCTTCACTGCTCGAACACCACTGCACTGCCCCAAACCCTGAAACACCACCCCCAGCACGACCCCCTACACTGCCCGAACACCACTGCCCCTAAACCCTGAAACACCACCCCCTGCACGACCCCCTACACTGCCCGAACACCACTGCACTGCCCTAAACCCTAAAACACCACCCCCAGCACTACCCCCTACACTGCCCAAACACCACTGTACTGCCCTAAACCCTGAGAACACTACCCCCAGCACGACCCACTACACTACCCGAACACCACTGCACTACCCTAAACCCTAAAATACTACCCCCAGCACAACCCCCTACACTACCCGAACACGACTGCACTGCCCTAAACCCTCAAACACTACCCCCAGCACGACCCCCTACACTACCCGAACACCACTGCACTGCCCTAAACCCTGAAACACTCACCCCAGCACGACCCCCTACACTACCCGAACACCACTGCACTGCCCTAAACCCTAAAACACTGCCCCAGCACGACCCCCTACACTACCCGAACACCACTGCACCACCCTAAACCCAAAAACACTCCCCCCAGCACGACCCCCTACACTACCCGAACACCACTGCACTGCCCTAAACCCTAAAACACTCCCCCCAGCACGACCCCCTACACTACCCAAACCCCACTGCACTGCCCTAAACCCTAAAACACTACCCCCCACATGACCCCCTACACTACCCAAACACCAATGCACTACCCTAATCCCAAAAACACTACCCCCCGCATGACCCCCTACACTACCCTAAACCCTAAAACACTACCCCCGCATGACTCCCTACACTACCCAAAGACCACTGCACTACCCTAAACCCTAAAACACGACCTCCTACACTACACAAACACCACTGCACTACCCTAAACCCTAAAACACTACCCCCTACACTACACAAACACCACTGCACTACCCTAAACCCTAAAACACTACCCCCAGCAGTACCCCTACACTACCCAAACACCACTGCACTAACCTAAACCCTAAAACACTACCCCCAGCAGTACCCCCTACACTACCCAAACACCACTGCACTACCCTAAATCACTACCCCCAGCACGACCCCCTACACTACCCAAACACCACTGCACTACCCTAAACCCTAAAACACTACCCCCAGCACGACCCCCTACACTACCCAAACACCACTGCACTACCCTAAACCCTAAAACACTCCCCCAGCACGACTCCCTACACTACCCAAACACCACTGCACTACCCTAAACCCTAAATCTACCCCCAGCATGACCCCCTACACTACACAAACACCACTGCACTACCCTAAACCCTAAAACACTACCCCCAGCACGACCCTCTTCACTACCAAAACACAACTGCACAATTTGTTACAGACGTTGCAACGCAGGCTTGTGGTGCTTACTGGAAGTACCTAGTGGGCTGGTTGGGCCCCAGGGACCCTCAGGATTCAAGGTGACCTAATCCTCAACTTCAAAACGCACCACGGGGCGCGTTTGCACAGTGGTGAAGGGAGGGGCGGGGCCTCAGGTGACATGTGCGCAAACACGCCCTGTGGTGCGTTTTAAGTTGGGGAATTAATTCCCTTGAATCCTGAGGGACCCTGGGGGCCAACTAGCCCACCAGGTACCTTCAGTAAGCACAACAGAGTTGCGTTGCAGAGAGGTGAAAAAGGTGGGTGGCCTCGGAACGCCTCTCTGCAACTCAGCTCTGTGGTCCTAACTGTAGGTACCTGGGGGCTAGTTGGGCCCCAGGGACCCTCAGAATTCAAAGGGACTTAATCCGCAACTTAAAACGCGCCACGGGGTGCGTTTGCACATATGTCACCTCAGGCCCCCCCTCCCTTCACCACTGTGCAAACGCGCCCTGTAGCGTGTTTTAAGAGGTAGTTTTAATCCCCCTGCCCTATTATGTACTAGGGACTTGCAGAGGAGGTCATGCTAATCACAGGGGTACCCCAACGCATAGTGTTCCCTAGTGTATGTAGGTGTTTTCACTGTATTCTAAGTGTCTTTTAGCATAGCACTGGCTCTGGTTAGTCAGAGTCAGTTACCACCAGTACCCGTCTGAAAAAGTTGTGGGCACAGGATGATTTTGCAACAAGGCCTCTTTCTGCTCCTCTGTTGGTTCTTTCTGCACATCTTTTGCTTCTTTCTGTGCGTTTTTTCTTCTTTCTTCACATGTCCTACCTCTGTAGGCATAGTTAGAAACTAGCGTTTAAAAAACCTTTGAAATTCACTTAAAAAATCATAGGTTTCAGGCACGTTATAGTTAGAAATTAGCATTTAAAAAACCTTTGAAATTCACTGAAGAAACCATAGGTTTCAGACACGTTATAGTTAGAAATTAGCATTTAAAAAACCTTTGAAATTCACTGAAAAAAACATAGGTTTTAGGGACAGTTATAGTTAGTTGGACATTTCACTCGTACAAAACCATAGAAATTCCCCCGTTATAGTTAGTTCAGCTAACTATAACTCGCGCCCCGCAATGCACTGCTGATGATGTCACATATTACATCACTCATGACATGGTCAGTGACATCACTGATGACATCACTGATGACATCTCAAATGACATCACTGATGACATCATCCATGTGATAATTTCATGCATCTTCTCACACCCTAATATAACTTTTGATACACCCACTCTAAATTACAGACTGCCATTCTCAAAACCATAGACACCCCAACACCAAAAACTACATACCCACTCACTGATTCTTAGGTCTACACACACATCCACTCACTCACCCGTACAGTCACTCATACTTAGTCACTCAGTAGAGGACTATCATATGCACTCATACACCTATATAAACACTCACACACCACCACTCATCCATAGAGGTACTCACACACCTAGTCAGTCATGCAAAAAACTTAATCACACACCCATTTACTCACCTATACAGTTATACACACACCAGCTCACTTACTCATACAAATACTAGCACATTCTTACACTCTTATACAATCACTGATACAAGTACACACTCATCCATACAGCCACTCTCACAATCACACACTCTCACTTATAGCCATTTATATACTCCAACACACATATATACTGCCTTTCACATATGTAGTTACTCACACATGTACCACTGAGATATACATTCAATCACTAACACACCCATACACACACTCACCCACCCATACAGTCCATCACAGATGCACTCTTGAAACCATGCACCCAGTGAATCACCAACTCACACATCTATGCACAGTCACACACACCCCACCCACACAAACACTCAGCCACCCATACAGATACTCAGACAATCAATCAATAACCCATGTAGACACTCATGTAGCTATTCAGAAAGCTCATGCAGCCGCTTACAAACCAACAGACAGACGGATACAGACATTCACACAGTTTAGTCACTAACCCATGCATTCAGTAAGATACATTTAATCACTCACTTGTAGAGTCAGTCACTCACGTACTAAATCATTCATTCAGACACTTATACACCCACTCATTCTTCAATACGCCTTTCCCTATATATATTAAACATATTTAAACTTTACAGAAACACACAGTCACTGGATGATGTCATCAGTGATGTCATTTGAGATGTCATCAGTGATGTCATCAGTGATGTCACTGACCATGTCATGAGTGATGTAATATGTGACGTCATCAGCAGTGCATTGCGGGGCGCGAGTTATAGTTAGCTGAACTAACTATAACGGGGGAATTTCTATGGTTTTGTACGAGTGAAATGTCCAACTAACTATATCTGTCCCTAAAACCTGTGGTTTTTTCAGTGAATATATATATATATATATATATATATATATATATTTATATATATATATGTTGTAAAATGAAAAGGTCATGGCTAACACCAGACCTACAAATGCTTCAGTTCTTGAGCTTTATGTACCCCATTCACATTTTGCGAAAAGGACATAATAAAAGAGCACCTTAGAACATTCTAAAGGCCTGTAGTTTGACCTGACCAGTTATCAGGTCACACATGAATGTTTACGTGTATATTCTGAGACTGTCACTTTGGGATTCCCGATACTCGAACATTTCAGACGGACAGCAGCACTTAATTAAGGGACTAACTCAAAGTGACTGTACAGAGGGGTAATTTGCAGCCTAAAACAGTGTAAACGTGAAGCTGCTGCACGTGGTAATGAAATCCACAGTGAGAGGGGCGATCCTTTGATTTTTACTTTTTAATCATGTTAAAAGCCCCGTACACAGTGAATATGAATTTGCATCTCTCTTTTTCACATTTCAACATACCCATTGGTTACTTTATGTTAAATGGTTTTAATATTTGTTTCCGAGTAGCGCAAACAGAACATACAATGAATAAGTGCCATTAAGGTCTTGAACTGTATAAATTTTGTTCAGTGCTTAACAGGCTTAGCGTGCACGGAAAAACTAATCGTAATTTTTTACCTTTGCTCGACAATGGGTTTGTGATATGAGACTGTATCATTTCTATGTCTATGATTTGTGTGGGGGTTTAAAAGCTGTTTTAAACATGGCAATTCAATGATTGAGAAAGGCTGCACGCAGCCGAAACGCGTCTCTTTGTTTTGCTGCCGGGTCCGGAGCGACCTCACTCATTAAATTAGCCAAATTGTGAATCCTCATGTGCGTGCTCCCTTTTTCCAGGGGATTTTGGCAGGATATATATATATATGTTGTAAAATGAAAAGGTCATGGCTAACACCAGACCTACAAATGCTTCAGTTCTTGAGCTTTGTGTACCACATTCACATTTTGCGAAAAGGACATAAGAAAAGAGCACTTTAGAACATTATAAAGGCCTGTAGTTTGACCTGACCAGTTATCAACCTTTAGTTGCTGTTTTCAACCTAAATGTGTAAAAAGAAAATCACTGTTAGTTCCCTGAAGCCAAGATTTATGTTTGGTGATGTTATGAAAGGCTCTTTCATGCTTTGTCTTGAGTCCAGATTAGAAAAAATAAGGAAAGAAAAGGAGTATAAACCACATTTATCCACAGTGCTATTGAAACAAGTTTGTCTAAAATTGAATTATGTTTTTTTTTAATAGAGTTTCACATTTTTTAGGAACCCTAAAGATTTACGTTCATTTTTAGCCTCTATTGAAAACCTTTTGTCACGAGCCCAGTACATATGAATGAATGAAATAATTTTATTGCATAATTACTTAAAATCATTGCAAATGCACTCCTATAGCATCAAAGACTGTTAACACAAACCTCGCGCATTTTCTAAATAATAACTTTGTGCAAAAATACAGCATGCTAATTGCCCCTATGCGGGCCATCAAAGTGGCCTTGACCCACTCCATTTTGGCTTTTGAGAGAAAGTTCTGCTATTAAAACCGCGCTTATAAGAATGGCATTCAGGCCCGGATGGAGACTTATAAAAGGTCCTTAAAATATATTCTATTATTAAAAAGCTAAAGAGCAATTAAAAGCCAAGCTCTCCCCTTGCGGATTAACATAGGTTGGAGAGTGCTAGTGCAATATCAATCACCAAAATTATGAATAAGTAATTCATCCCCAGTTAACATTGACTGTATGTCTTACCCGCTGGAGCCGCCCGATTTCCCCTTGTTGACCTGCATCATTAAAGACTCAAGCGGGACACATCTCATGTCGAGAATATATAGGGCTGCAGTGGCGTTGCTACCCAGCAGAGATTCTGGGGTGCGGGCGGCATGGGAAAAAGATCTGGGCCACCCAGTAACTGACACACAGTGGGGCCGTTGTTGCACGCAGATTAAGCGGGTGTCCCCCAATCATCGGCACAAGTTGCTGCACTTTAAATTTCTATGGAGAGCATACATGACACCAAAGAAACTACACCATATCGATTCAGCCCGCTCACACCACTGTCTTAGATGTAGCTCGCCAGAAGCCGACTTTGCGCACATCACATGGACATGCAGTAAAATAGCAGAATATTGGAGGACAGTTTTTGGGGAAATCTCTCGCATGGTGGAGTTGGAGATTGAACCCACACCAATGCTTGCGTTAATGGGGTATGTTTATGACCTCCCTAAGTCTAGGCGGAGATTCGTAGCCATAGCGCTCCTTATCGCTAAATGCGAAATTGTCCTTAATTGGGGCAGCAAACGGGTGCCAACATTGAAGGCTTGGCTTTACAGCATGACATACTGCAACACGAACAGCGACACTTATGCGTCACTACAGCCCCCGGCTGCTAGGCCCCTAGACATTTAGCAGCCATTTCACACGTATCTACTCGCTACACAGGGCACTGACGAGAGCCCAGCATCGCAGTCACATATTGCTATGGGTACGGGGACAGGTGGGGGGACGCAGGCGTCCTCCGGGCAACAGGGGGCGGCATAGGGCTGTACACCATTGATCGCTATCATGTTGGTAATTGGACGTGTTGGTGCACTAGATTGCTATGTAGGCCTTTGCCAGTTAACCTTGCTGATCTACATGTACTATTACATCATGCATAACTGTAATTGCACTGTGTTGTTGCTGTAATCTTATTGTGATAACCAATAAAGAAAAGTTAAAAAAAAAACATTGACTGTATGTCTCGCCCTGAGTGATACTAATACGGTCCATCCCCACATTGGTAAACAATGACTGTGCAAAAAAAAAGCACCATAATGGTTACCCCTGTTTAGTGGAACCATGTGGCGACGGCCAAACCTGCCGTAAAAGACCAAGCTCTCCCCTTGCAGGTTAACATAGCATGAAAAGTGCAAGTGCAAAAGCAGTTGACAAGATTGTATACAATTCATCCCTGCATTTATAAGTGATGTCGCTATATTGCAGCTTAAAAGGCGCTAATGCTTAATCCGCGGACATGATTTTTAAACAATTCCTCCCCACGTTTGTAATCCCAGCGGGTTAACCTGGCATGGAAAATGCTAGTGCGGAATCAGTCCGCCAGCTTGGAAACAAATCGTCCCAGCATTCATAGACAATGACTCTATATCGTGGTGTAAAAAATGTTAGTGCAAAATCGGTCCGCAAAGTTGTACACAAACCATCCCCACAATTGT
Source organism: Calotriton arnoldi (assembly GCA_963921515.1). Lineage (NCBI taxonomy): Eukaryota > Metazoa > Chordata > Amphibia > Caudata > Salamandridae > Calotriton > Calotriton arnoldi. The sequence goes on from CAWUFW010022562.1 coordinate 22,415, forward strand.
TCACAATAACTCTGTATAAAATACAGCAGGGATAGTTGCCCCTATTCCGGCTACTAGTTGGCTTTAGCCCTCAATCACGGATATGCAAAGAACCTTCTGCAGTATGGGCCCAGAGTCCATTTGTACTGGAGCTGATGTATTATAGGCCATAAAGCTATTCTAAAGTGCTTGTGTGCTGGTTTCGGCTATTCGATGCGTCCGTTTGAATATAGTGCACGATTGAGTTGCTTTCGGGTATTCTGTTACCGAGTATGCCCTGCAGCCTCCAGTCCTACCTCTGTCCCCGCTTTTCCACTGGTTTATCGTCAGTCCCACATATCAAGATCTAGGGTTGACCAATTTCAATGAGGCGATTTGCATATGACGTTGTGTCGTTCAAATCCCTCTGGGTAGCACTCATGAATTTATAAAAGTTGGCCTGGTCCGAGGGCACTGTACAAGACAAGATCCAAGAGACTGCCTCTGTGCATGTTCTAACCTATGCTTTATGAAGATTGTTTTTAGCAAATTCTGGCGATGTTGGAGTAAGGCGAGACAGCAGCATATAAGATGTTCCATGGACTCTGCTTTGTAATTGCACATCCTGCATTTAACACTCTTCAACAAGGATTTCCAATTTGGATTTAGTTCCTTTATTGGTAGTATCACTATACAAGCCCATTGGATCTCTTTCAAACATTTCTTTCCTAAAGCGCTGTTCAGATAAGGCTGAATGTTGTTTGCCTCGTATGACTTCATTAGGCCCGACAACACACCAATGGCCTTGTATCTAGCCATGTCTTCTCTTGATAGCTGGAATTTTTTTGTTTAATGCCTTCTTTATTGCTACATAGTTTACTTCCTCTAGGGACCAATTTGCTGTAGATAGAGTCAGTTTTACCACTGCATCAAGAAAGTACTTTTGCCAGGGGTTAGATCCCCCTTTAAATATTATTTTAAGTACCTCCTTTAATGATCCTTTCTGGGCGTTCAGTGTCTTAAACCGGTATTTCACCAGGGTGCTCATGCATTCTTATTTGTGTTGCACCAGACTGAACTCAAGCTGAATCAGGCCATTATGTGTGTATTTGGGAAGTCCAAAAAGTATTTTTATAACTCTGACACTGCTTTTTCCATTAGCATCTCCACTTTCACTGGGAATGCCTGCAATGCATACCATGCTACTGCGAGCAGTTTGAATTTCTTAACTTTTCTTATCGGTGCCGTAGTTGGGCTATGTAATTTGCTCTGTAGTTTGCACATTGCGTAGATGGTGGCTTGTATTTTAGCCTTTGTTTTTAACTGGTGCATAGTTGCTTTTCCTGTGTCATTTAGCCACGCCCCAGGTAGTTGTATGATCTTACTATGCCTATGGTCTGGCTGCCCAACCTCCACCTTAGGAGAGCTTTTTTGACGTGATGTCCAAAGACCACAACTTTGGTTTTAATTGCTTTCACTACGAGCTCATTCACGTAATTGTAGGCGTTCAGCGCAACCGATCCTCTTTGCAGACCGACTCTGGTGTGATCGAAAATGACCAGATCGTCAGCATACTGGAGCACGTGCAGACGTTGCTACCCTATTTTTAGAGTGAACAGAGTTGTACCTTCTAGGGATTTCCCTAGGTCAGCCATATACAAGTTGAAAAGCGTTGGGGCTAATACGCAGCCCTGTTTTAGGACACAGTCGGTAAACAGCTTATGAGAAGCCTTGTCCCCTGCCAATTTGATTCTCACCCAGGTGTTACTGTACAGAGAGTTAATTGCCTTCAGGAGGTTGTCTGGAATCTTCCAACTTTTCAGTTTGTTCCATAGCTTACTTCGAGGCACGCCATCGAAGGCTACCAAATAATCCATGAAACTTGAAAATACAGGCAGGTTGTTTTTGGAATTTGCCTGTTGTGCTAGATAAGATAATGCCACTATATTGTCTATGGTTGAGCAGCCTTTTCGGAATCCGGTTTGGTAGAAAGGTAAAATTCTTTTGTCCCCGATCCAATCTGTTAGCTCCTGCAACAAGGTGCTGATAACGCTTTGCCTTCAATATCTAACAAGACAATGAGCCTGTAATTTTTTGGGTCTGTTTTTTACCCTCTTGAAAATTGGTTGCAGCAGCGACCCTCGCCAGGAGTCCGGTACGTCCCCTGAGGTTCTGCTTTCTGTGTACAAAGTGGATAAGATCTCCGCCCAATCTTTGGGGTCCTGTTTAAACAAACTGCCGGGTAGACCATTGGGCCCTGGTGCCCCATCCCTTCTTATCTTTTTTATGACCTTTATGATCTCCTTGGGTTCCTGCGCTGTGCCACATTCATCTAGCGGGGCTTCTTCTTCAAATGCTGCACCTTCTGGCCATGAGATCCTTCTGCTACCTTGCAGCCCTGGTTTTGTTGTATATATTTCCGCGGTATGGGCTAGCCAGGCTTCCACAGTCACCGAATTTCGCCTGTTCGTTTTTTCATTCTGCATCTCAGCTATGTACTCCCAGAATTGCTTCCGTTTGTTGTTTTTACACAGACCAAATACTTTAACGCACCCTTTCTCAATCTTCATTTGTTTTTGTTTCCATATGAGGCATTGGTGGTCCTGGTTGGCTTGTTTATAAGTGCTCTCTGCCTCCATGGTCCCAGTTTTTAAATAGAACCTTTTGGCATATCTGACAGTACGAGTGCTATCCCTCAGGCTTCTGGTGTATTTCCAATTTCGTTCCGGGTTCCCGGGCGTCTTATGTATTGCCTTCCTGGCTCCTCTTAGCAGGACCGCACGTAGCTCTTTCACCACGTGCCCCAGTTCCGGAAGGATGTGGTGGGTGGCGTACTGCTTCCCATGCCTCCTAGTTCGTACTTTCAAGTCTCCCATTTTGCTATATTGGATGGATTCCATTTGATCCTCCTTAGTAATTTATAATCCTCCATACCTCTTGTGTGGCTTACAACCTCCAATTCATCTTGGTGCATCTCGAAGCCTGAGATCCAATGCCTCATCTTTTTCCTCGTGAAGGTGTAATCAATTGTTGTACGATTGTTGAAGGCAAGAGACTTACAGCAGAATTCCTTGGCCCAAACCTCTGCTGAATCTAATTCATACGCACATAGGAAACTGTTGAATTCTCTTTCTGCAGGCGTACGATTCCCATTATTGACTGCCTCAGGGCTCAAGTGATGCAGGTTAAAATCCCTTGTGATGATCATGTCCATGGTTGCGTGTTCACAAAGCATCTCCTCTAATGCAGTGATAACCTGTTTCGTTGTCTCCAGCTTTGAGATACCATTGCTATTGAGATATACGATGATGATTAGAACGTCCTTTCTGCGGTTGCCATCAAATTGCCCTTCTACTATAATGCACTGTAGCGTGTCCTGCAGTTTCGTGACCTCTTTGGAAACTTCCAATGCATGTTTTACATAGATTGCAAGGCCGCCTGAGGGCCTGCCATGAGTGTAGTTTTCTAGCTGGTAGGTATAGGCCGGCAAAACCTTGTAAATGTACTTCCATAGTTTCCCATCTTTCCTGTATGCAAAGAATGTCACCCTGCTGCATCTTTTTCATCGCCGACTCACTTTTCAATATACTTGCAATCAGTGGTGGCTGGTGACGTTTGAAAGTAGTGGGGCGTAAAATAATTGTTGTACTGCACAGCGGCGAGCGAGCGTAGCGAGCGAGCCCGAACAACCTACAGGAGGTTCGGGGGGGTCCTCCCCCAGAGAAAATTTTGAAAAGAGAGTGGACAAATGGTACATTTTCAAGCAAATTTGTAATGATGAGGACACACCAATACATCAAATAGGTAAAGCAAAGGTAGACAAGGGTTACAGAGGTAATCTTAAGGGATCAGTACAGACAGAGAAACTGCAGCTATTTACTGTCTTATGTAATGTACAAATGCTATATAGCCATTTGATTGCTGCATTTGAAACAGGTGAACACCATCAATATCAATGTATACAGCATATCAAACACTGCCAACAAAATCAGGAATACAACCCTCACTCCATACCCATATAATCACACCAAATTTCCTGAGCATGCTTTGGCTCAACTGATGTGTGGAGAGCTCATAATAAATGGCATTCACCACCTGTTGGGTTGGAAATTGCATGAACACCACCATTACGATGACTTTCCAAATGACTGTTTTTGCTTTAGACAAAAGGTTTTCTGGGACATATGTGAATCCCCTTACTTATTTGTGAACCAAGATGAGGATTTAAACCACAAGAAGACACCTGGTGATCAGAAACGTCAGCATATTCCAAAATAAACCTGCCCTTTTGATCTAGGTGAATAACTGAGCAGGCCAGCAAGTTTATCACGTTAACTCAAAGAGGTTTTTTTCATATGGAGTATTTTGTAATCGAGGGATGTTCATTCACTGAAAGTTATTTTGCTATCGTTATGTTTTTTCTTTATTTACTCTAGTTAGAACCATTTGCCAGAGTTAATATTTCCTAGTGTATGGCTGTCATGATGAGCCCAACAGCGCCCTCTGCCTTGGATTGCCTGACTCACATACCACATGCGGGGCAATACAAGGCAATGCAACCCACACACTATCCAATGCTTCGCCAAGAAATACAGCCATTTGCGTAGTTGTCCATGAGACATGTCAAGGGAGATTAGAATTTAGAGGTGTAGAGGTCAGAGGCCTAAAGCGCCTGAAGGGTTCTTACCTCCGTTGATGGTGACGCTGGGTACTTGGGCCAGATGGATGAGGGTTATAGATTCTCCATTGTCCACACATTAGGATCTATGTTTTGGAATAGTTTAGTCTAAGGTGGTAAGTGAATTCAGTGCGTCTGCCTGGGAGTCAGGCCCTTGCTGGTCAGAGAGGTCACTTCCTTCCATCTAGTCAGATGTCTGGGGGAACGCCTCTCTTTCCATTACATTTCCTAGTAAGGGGTCATTGGAGATCAGTCATTGGTAGGAAGGGATGGCACGATGCTCTGGTTTTTATTGAAGGGTCTGATGAAGGAGCTCTTGAGACTCAAGGGAAGGGTCCCTGTGGGTGGGGGTGTGGGGGGGGGGCGGCTGTTAGGAATGTCTCTGCCCAGGTGCTGAGAGATGTCTTTGAGTATTTGAGCTGGGCAGGGGCTTGTCGGAGATCCAGAAAGCCCACTTAGGACCAGATCAAGGAGGCACTCTCTGCTGTTTATCATCAAGTAAAACACTTCAGAGCACTTTATGGCCTCAGCAGGAGTGTAAAGTGCTATATAAAGGTACACAACAATACAGTACAATACAATGCTATTTTGTTCTGTGGCAATATTGACCAACTGTCTAAAATACAGGCAAATCTCAGCAGAAAGTAAACATTCAAAGCATCCAACCAGTTATGCGTGTTTGTGTGTATGTATGCATATGCATCTGGATGTATGCCTGTGTATGTCTTTGTGTGTATGCACCTGTCTGTGTACACCAACATATGTGTGTCTGTGTGTGAACATATGTGTGTGTATGTACATATATGATTGTGGTATGTCTATGCTTCTGTGTGTGTTTTTGTGTGTATTTCTAAGTTATTATGCATGTTTCTTATCATGGGTGTGTGCCTGGCTATGCATGTGCCATGCGTGTGACTGTGTGCATGTGGGTCTTTCTGTCTGAATGTGCCATTTCGCGTGTGTGCTTTTATGTCTCTGTGCAGGTGTGTGTTTATATCTGTGTGTTTGTGTAAATGTGTGTATCATTCTGTGTATTTTTATTTCTGGCTTTGTAGGTGTGTTTGTGTGTGCTTCTATGTATGTACCTTTATGTGTCTGCCTCTGTTTTTGCGAGTGTGTGTGTGGCTCGCTCGCACTCCAACCCCCAAGTATTCGAGTGAAAAATCAGAAAAGCCGAAGCATGAGATCTTCACATCAACATTCAGGCCGAGAAAAGACTACGAGTGGAATGGGAGGCAAAAAAACAAAAGCAATGATGAAATATTTAGAATTTAACAAATGTCTTCATTCAGGGAAGAGCCTTGTGCCGGTTTAATTAAATTAAAATAAAACGTACCTTCTCTAGGCCGCCTCAGCTCCTGGCCGGGTCCCGATTTGTGCTTTTTGTGCTGCTCTACTCAACAGGAAGCAGCCACCCACAGGCAGCCTCCCTCCCATCCGCCAATCACAACGCTGCAATGGCAGCGTTGTTATTGGTGCGGTGCAGGCGCACAGCTCCCCAGCCGGGCGCCTAATGGGAGGCCCTTTTCTCTATGTAGGATGCATGCAGCCTACATAGAGAAAAGGGAGAGTGCGCATGACTGCTTAGGTCGGCCCCAGGCCGACCAAAGCAGTCCGGGCCCACAACAGTGGGCAAGCCACTCCCCCCCTGCCCTCGAGCAGGACCGCCCACCCGCCCGCCCACAACCAGGCACTTCTGCTTTCTCGCAGTGCGAGAAGGAGAAACAAAAAATTGTAGTTTTACCATTTTATGTTTCTGCTTCTCGCACTGCGAGAAAGCAGTGGGGCGACGCCCCCAAGCCCCTATGGAGGAGCCACCACTGCTTGCAATTCCTGCAACATTCCATGTTATGAGCTTGAGGCTGGGCTTTTTTGCTCTATTTGGAGGGCCTTCACCGGTGTTTCTTTGCATGGTTGCGGTTCTCACCTTTTTTGTATCTGTGGGCTAGGAATAATTATTATATCTGCCCTGTGTTGTAGAGGCCTTGTGAGTCTGGGTCCCGTGCCGCCTTTCTTCTACTGAATTACCTTCTGTTATTCATCTCTCACTTTGGCCCTCTTTTTTCTATATTCTGTGGTAAGGTTGTGGAAACTGGAAGTTATTTCTAGGTGGGGAGTCCCCCGTAGCAGGCTTTGTGAAATTGCTCCATTTCTTTGATATCTGGAGCGACCGCCCCCTTGGCTGTTGAGCACGTGTGGATATTTTTCATCACCCAGTTCCTGAACCACTGTGTCCCATTTCTCAAAGCTCTTTTTTTCCTGCAAGACCAAGTGAGTGAGGGCGGTTGCTTTGCATATCACTATTGTGTTTTCTGAGGTGTTCCACCGCTTGCCCTCCTCAAAATGAATGCTGAGGAGGTCTTTGCTCATTATTTGTACCAATGAGGGGATGTGTTGAAACAGCTTCAAAATATTTGCCCTATTAAGACTGTCCTGCCTTGTTTGTGATGAGAACTGGGGCAAAACATCACTTTCTGTGTGGCCACAGCATGACCCCGGGGGTCAACCTCTTTGCTTGTATAAAATTCTTTGGCCGTGCTTTCCGTCTTGGTGTCATTTAGTCTGACACTTTGCTGTCCGTTATGTGGCGGGTCACAGTGTTTCATTACAGGCCCCATAGTCTTTTTGATTCATTTAGATCTCCCTACATTGCCTGACAGGCTGCATCTGTGCCCACTGCTCTTGCTTGTCCCGGCCCCCTCCGACAACAACTTGAGCTGGCCTAAGATCTTGTCCCAGGCCCCCTACGGCAACAGCTTGTGCTAGCCTAAGATCATTTCGTTCTGATGTTTGGCCTAAAGCTTGATCTGCTCCCTCTCCCTCTGCGGCCATCGATTCAAAATCTCAGGTGGCCCTCAGGGGTGCCTTTTTTTCCACAAAAATCGAAAAGAGTTTTTTGCTGGGGGTTGTTCTTTCTTTGCTGTTTTTTCTTTAGTCGTACGGTGCTTCCCCCAGACCCTTTGTGCAAGGGTCTGCCTCAGTGTTTTTTGCCTTTTCTTTGGCCTTTTTTTTTCCCGTCTTGTCAAAGGTTTGTTATCCTTGGTTGTGGTACTTGTGATGTTTACGCTCCTAGTACTGTTACCATCTGACATCATACCAGTCGGCCCGGAGTTATTGTTGTTATTATTATTGGTACTGTTGTCTACGACTCTGTTTGCCGCAGGTGTATGCCCCTTACAATCACTATGAAGGGGGATAACTAATGTTTGGGTCTCAGCCAAGCGTCTTTCTTTTCTCGGGCTCTGTGTTCTTATTTGAATTTCAGGCACCTCGTTGTTTACAATCATTGCCTCTGTTTCTGAACTTGTTTCTAGGCTTGTTTTAGCACCGCTGTCTAAATTTAGGTTGTTCAGATCTTTGGTCATTGTTTCTTACTTCTGGTAATGTTGAAAGCTTCTCCACAATGGTTCTACAGTGACAGTCCTTTATAATGGCTTTTTTTCCCAAAACTTCTAGCTTGGCAACTATGTTTGCAATAGCCAATGCTGTAGTTTGCATGGTGTCCATTTGGACCTCCAGCTTATGTGACTGCCAATTGAGAGCATTGGTGGCTGCCACAAGTTAATTGAAGACAGCAGGTTATCTTGATTTTTAAACAAGTCATGGCTTGTCTCTTGGTACACCTCCTGGGTGCTGTCGACTGGCATGTCAGTTATATCCGTCATGATAGACGCCTTTACTCCTTGCTGTCACACCTCCGTTCGGACCTCCTCATCCAACCCTATCATGGGTCTACTTCCACTCAGCTCGTCCCACCTCCTTGAGGGCAGTGGACTAGTTGGGGTGGTTTCAGGTGGATCAAATTGGTCGCATAATGCGTCTACGTCTTTGGTATATATTTCTGCCGCGGTTGAAGGCGGGTCGCTGGGTTGATCACGCTCTAGACATGGCATTACTAGTGAGTCTGAGGTATGTTCTATCACACTGGCATCACCCCCACTTGCCAGTGTGCAAAAGCACAGGAGTATCACCATTGTTATCATTGTCCAAGGTGGGTGTATGATACGTTAAAACTTCACTGTCACCCATAGCGGTCTCTAAGACTCTTTCATTATTAGCAGTTGGCCCCCTCTTTGTCTGGGGCATCTCTCTGCAGCTTCCTGACGTTGGTACATTGTCGTTATCATTATCATTATCCAAAGGTGTAACAATGTTAACGTCAGATGTCAAGCCTCCCGTGATTCCCACTCTCCTGTAGTAATCATCTAGGGTTTTTGTACCCCTCTGTGCTCCTTTGGGCGCTCCCTCGTTGTTGCTTTCGGTTTCCCCCTTTTGCCGTGCTTGCTGCTCTTCTCTGCAAGAAGACTCTGAGCAGCTGTCCGTGGTCTGCGATCTGCGAAGGGTCCAGCAGCCGAAAACGCCAAGACGCAGCTGCTACGCGGCCTGCCTAAACTGCTGAAACTCCTCCCTGTGTGCTGTGTCTCACAGTACATATTAACTATCACATTTTGATGATTGACTTATCGGAACAGTATGCTTTCAGTCACCCATAGTGTGAACACAAAATAAATCCCAAATTGATTGCTAGCGGGTAAAATCAATACGTAGCTGGAATGGGCAGTATAACAGATTTCCCTTCTTATGTGTAAGTTTTGGGCCATTAAAGGCATTATTCTATTTTACATGCAACGGTAAAGGGACTTGGCGTGTACTGAATTTCTTAACGCCTATCTGACACACCTCCTGCCCACCTCCAGCTCACGTGGTTTCAATTAATAAAGTCTTTATGTTGCTCCTTTTAAGAATAGAGAAAGAGGTAAAGACCAGACAGGGAGTCGGGGAGGCTACAGTATCTATCTATCTATCTATCTATCTATCTATCTATCTATCTATCTATATATCTATCTATCTATCTATCTATCTATCTGTCTGTCTGTCTGTCTGTCTGTCTGTCTGTCTGTCGTTTAAATGCTTTTATTGCCTGAAATGCAGTGGTATGAGACCCATCTTTCACAGCAATCCCTTAAATATGGGATATATTTCATGGATCCAAATGAAATGTGGGTTTTATCATTATAGTGAAAGTCCCCAAACCACTTGGCAGGTCTTTACTGCTGTCGGGGACCCTGGTATTATTAGCCAAGGTTATTTAAATTATACCACAAGGTTATCTAAATTATGCGTCAAAAGAGGCAATTTGTGTGGCACATATTATGGTAGTAATATTTCCATCAATTTGAGCGAGAAGCATCATTTTTTGGCGAAACCTGCAAATTATGTAGCAAATCCATAATTGTATGGTAAACACTGCAGCCACATAATCACATAAATGCACTCACGCTCACCATTATCCATTATTTTTTCACCAGGTCATTCATGAAAGTTGAACCTAAATATTCCAATTTCACTTAGTGCCCATTTTTACCTGAACTTTTAAGAAAACTGCTTTTTTCACGATAACTGCCCCAAAATAAGCATGTAATATTAAAATAAATAACAGCTTGGGTTCTCATGACCTTTACAAACCACTCGACCTTCAGCCTTGTGGGCTATGATGTTAATAGAACCCCTTTGTGGCAATATTGGACTATATTTCACTATATTACACAGTTACCTGCTAAATATTCTCTCTCGTTATATATAAATATATATATAAAATAGTTCATTCGAATTTTGGTCATACAAACGGTACAAAAAAAAATAGGGTTATTAGCTTCAAAGGATGTGAGTCCTTCACAAGTGTTAAGTCTGCAACTTTATCTTTACTATAAAAAGAGTACCCAGTTAAAGCACTTGATCCTCTCAGTGGAGCGAAGCACGGCAGTATAAGGCCTTCTCAGGGGTGGTGTGACCTAGTAACCCCAGGTCGCTGTTCGCGATAAAGGCACTCAAGAAATGATCCAGGCTGCACCTTTTCTTTTAACATGAAAAGTACTTTATCATACACACAGTGCTAAAAACTATGTTTTACTTACAAATATATATATATGTATATATATGTGTGTGTATATATATGTATATATGTATGTATACATATATATACATATATATATATATATATATATATAATATATATATATATATATATATATATATATATATATATATATATATATATATATATATATATATATATATTCATTCTTCCTTTTTTTGGTGGATACCGGCAGGCTTCTAAGCATCGACGGTGCCTGGCTCTTGACGGGGCCGTCGTGCCCATCTCTATACACAGTTCTCCTCTCTTTTCAATCAAGAAAAAGCCGGGACACATAGGGCGGTACGATGTGCCGTTGTGCAAAATGTTTACTGTGGCAGAAAATGTGGACCCCTCTATGCGTTTCGAATTACTCCGAAGCCTTGGTCATGTGACTAGGCCTATATATTACCTGGTGGCGGTCGCCAGTAGATAGTTATAGTTATGACCATGTTTCCATAGGAAAGGCGTTTTTTGACTTGGCTATATCTGTGGCGCTGTTTGAGGAATCTTCACGAAATTTCCCATAAAATTGCGATCCGTCAAGTAGGGGCCTAGAAAAAGGGGGGTCAAAAAAGTGCTTTCACCATGTTAATTCCAATAGGAGCTTTAGACACGACTGCAGCCCGAACCGCTGGACGGAATTACACCAAATTTGGCAGAAAGGTAGCTTTTGGTTCACAGATTGCGCTTTTTGTCATGCGGTGTAAATCCATTCAGTAGTTGTTGAGAAATTTAAGAAATTTCAAATTTGTTTATCTGCGATCGCGGCTAATTCACAATGATTTCGAGATTAATCGCGAATGCGCGTGCCTACAGGGATGGCCGCAACTTGAGCAGAGAGTTGCTGCCGCCATTTTACCTCATCAACGGAAATGGAAGAAAGTGGCATAAGGGGCAGGTTGCATGTGCCCTGAGCCCATGAGAGGAATATGGGGGAGTTTGAAGAACCCTTTATGAGTATAATATGCTGAAAACCTTTTTTTTTTTCACTCGCGATATTTGCAGACTCTGCGTGACCGTCAGAGCGGCCCCCGTGTAACGTTGTGACCAATACATGAATATTCGTTGTGACAAATTTGCGAATATCATTAAAAAACATGTTTATACACCCACCCTCAGTCTCTCTTAGGCACTCCAACACCCACTCAGCCACCCACTATGAGACCGATGCTCCCACAGAGAGATGCAATCAGATACTCATGAACTCACTAACAGACCCACTCAGACACTTACACACCCAGTTATAGATTCACTAAGACACTCACACACTCACTCAAAGAGCCACACTGACACTCATGTGCCCACTCACAGACCCAGTCAGAGACTCAGACAGCCAGTCAGTGACCCCCTCTCAGACACTCACAGACTCACTCAGAGATCGATACACACACTCACAGACTGACTCAGATACTTATGCACCCACTCACAGACCCAGAGACTCATGCATCCATTCACAGATCCACTCAGAGACTGACGTATCCACTCGTAGATCCACTCAGACACTCACGCATTCACTGAGAGATCCTCTCATATTCTCCTGCATACACTCAGAGGCCCATACAGACACTCACACACTCACTCACAGACCCATGGATATTCTGATGCAATCACTCACAGACCCACTCAGACACTCATACACCCACTCGGAGAGCCATTGAGACACTCATGCACCCACTCACAGACCCACTCCGAGATTCACAGACCCACTCACAGACCGATATATACACTCACAGATCCACTCAGACACTCATGCACTCACTCAGAGACCCACACATATTCTCATGCACTCACTCAGAGACCCATACAGACACTCACACACTCACAGACCCACTAAAACACTCATACATCCACTCACAGACCCACTGAGAGACTCATGCTTCTACTCAGAGACCCATTCAGATACTCACACACCCACTCACAGACCCACTCAGACACTCACGCATGCACTCACAAACCCATTGTTATTCTGACGCATTCACTCACAGGCCCACTCAGGCACTCATATACCCACTCAGACCCACAGAGATACAGGCACAAACCCTATCAGAGACTCATGCACCTACTTACAGACCCACTCAGCGACTGATGCACCCATACACAGATCCACTCAGATACTTATGCACCCACTCACAGACCCACTCAGACACTCATGCACCCAATCAGAGACCCCCTGACATACTCATGCACCCAGTTACTGATCCCACTCAAACACTTATACATGCTGTCACAGGCACATTACGATACTCATACATGTTTTAATAGTTATTTAGATAGTAATGTTTCTAGTGTGATGGCATTTGCGATGATTACATTTTTAAAAAACAGTTAATAATGCACTGAAACAAATGACAAGGAGTGACACAGAGAAATACAAAAATTGATGGTCTTTTATGCAGGTGTAGTATATAATATGCAGTAGACATTTGCACAATGACAGAATAGTAAGTAATTTCACAGTACAAAGTAAGGCAGAGGAGTACACATTTTCCAGAAAACTGTAGACTCAATCAGAACATCATGTTCATTTTAGAAAAATTAAACCTCAACAAGAAACATTTAGAAAAATTAACAAAACATAGCACGTGCCCCAGGTAAAGCTACACTTAAGAAAAATGGAAATTTTTCTATCTTCTTAGGCTAGGTGAATAGAAACCAAAAACTTTCCCTTTAAAAATCCATATTGAAAAATGATCTGAAATTAATACCGAAAGTGAATACATCGAAAATACATTGGAGTAAAATCTGAACTTCGATGAGTGTGACAGCTAAACTCTTTAATGACATCTCCTCCTAAGACCAGATAGCTTGATTCAGTCCTTTCAATACACTGAGTTTGGAAATGTATAAAAACAATAGCATCAACTCGCACAACCAACTGTACACCCTTAAACTCACTAACCTATGCACGGAAAGATCCAAAGTAGCACTCGCAGTGCCACTCACAGACACACACAGGCTATGATACAACCAGTGACAAAGCCAAAGAGACATTCACACACTCACAGACCCACTCACGCACTAATACATTGCCTGAGATAGCCACTGACAGACTCCCACTCAGAGACCCTCTCACACACTAATACACCCACTTACAGACCCACACACGGGTGCTCACCCAACAATTCCCCCCACTGTCCCAAGGTCCATTCGTGCAGAGGTAAAGGAGTCTTCTTTCTTCCAGCTGGGCATTATTCAAACAACGCAGCCCCAGGCCCAGTGTCTTTGCAACCCTCGTGAAGGGGTTTCTAAGTGGGGGTGAAAGTTCTGGAAGGTAGGCACCTCTACTTAATCCGAGATAGCCATATCATTCACCCCTGCCTCAACTCTCCTGCATGCATTCTGGGACATTCAAACTTGGTGGCTTTTAATGATCTATGGAAAGACCTTCCCTGAGATCTTCAGCCCTGCCCTCAGCTGACATAGCTGAATGACCACTTCCCACCAAAACGTCAAAGGAGAGCCCTCCCTGTGTTTGGCTCCAGAGGTCTGTCCTTCCTCTTTTGTTTCTGTAGGCTTGGGCTTGCCCTGTCCAGGTGCAGTGTGAAGAGTTAATTAGCACATACAGATTTCCTCCACACCTCTTCTTCCCCAGGAACTCGGCCGGACACTGTCAAATGGCTTCTTTTGTGAGGAGGCCTTTGAGCTTCCTGCTGATCATCAGAGCAATTAACTTGGCCTAGTAGGGGGGACACAAGCCTGGAATCTTATTATCGCTGAACCAGAGAAATATAATTCTCAAAGTGCCAGAGGGAGTACAGTTATCACCACATTGATAGTGGATCAGCAATCTGGGTACATGTTCACGCAAAGATTCATACCTGACCAGTATTTCTACGCCTAAGTATGGTCAAAACTGTGCGGTGGTTTAGATTTTGCCCATAAGGTATAATATAGGGAACACACAGCTTTTACACTGTGAAAGCCCACTGACATTATAAGGCCTACACCAAGTTAGCACCAATCACTGAAAGGTCCCTTTTCTGACAGGCTACCCATGCTCAGATACTGGGCTGAGCTTAACAATAGTCTTGCATGCTCAGATTGCACATGTTTGCTCACGTGTTGGTGTATAACCATGCCAAAGCCTCTTACCTTAGCTGCGCAACAGTGGCCTTTTCTTGAAGAGGATGCTGGGGGTTAGCACTCTCAGTCCATTTCCACAGAATTTACCGTGAGTGAGACTCCTTTGGTGAGACTTGCAGCAAGAGTCCTAAACCAGGTAGTCAATAAGCAAAAAATCGAGGGGAATTAAATGACCAGAACCATTTCCTACATAAACCTATTGAAAATACAACAATCATAATAATTCAACATAAAATAGAAAAAAGAATTATTTCATTGTAGTAAAAGTCAATAATAATACACGTACAAGTGAATAATAACGGTAACACTATTGATTCATTTACAAATAGTAAAAATGCTTAAAACAACTGCAGCTTTCTCCGATTGAGCAGATAGCCTTGTATGACCTTTTATTATTTTTATTAGGCTTTCACTCATGATTTAATGATAATGCATGCACAGAGTCACAGCTGGTATTACACTAGTCGGTAGTACTGCAAAAGATTTGAAAATAGAGAGGCTAGGTGGGTTTGGTTGTTGGTGTATATAGTCAATATCTGTATGTATATTCATTTTAAAATAGCTATAGTTATGACATAAAATGGAAACTCCCAAAATTGGCTACTTATAGATAGCTACACAAACCATAAAATGTGACCCTGCTATGAAAACCGTAAGTCCTCACCCAAATAGACTGCTCATGACTTCACATGTTATGTGACAGATGATGTCACAAATTACATTGATGAAACCACTGGTGACATTGCATAGCACCCTACAATTGACATTATTAATGACATCACTATGGATATAGTGTCATTTGTTTGTGTCTTGTTATTTAATAATATAGAGTTGTTTAGTACTGGTATTTGTTTTGTGAATATTGTGCCATGTAAGCAGCCCATAAAGGGGCAAATTTTGGTCTTGGTAGTGGCATAGGTCATGCTTTCAACCTCCAGCTCATCTTGCTATCCTAACCATTGTTCTCTACAGCCTTGTGCTTGAGATGTTGGGGACAAGGTCTGAAGCATTACAAGGCCCTGCCTCCGACCTCCCTTGGGCCCAACCTAAGCTTTGCAGGTCCATAGCATGTCAACAACTGCCTCTGGCCAGTCGAACCTGCACCAATCCCAATGTCTACAGTGCTCATTGTGCACAATCCTTCACCATGCATTGTTGCACTGTTTTCTTTTTAAATTATTTAAATATTCACCAAAATATATCTGGGTCCTCAAACCTGGGCCCTAGAACCCTTTGATAAAATCATGTTTTTTTATTTTTTGAGGGCAGAATTTGCCCTTGTGGGACCTCCCACTGCATCTTCCTGGGATCAGTGATGCTTCCCCTGCAACCTTATATCCTCTAACATTTTTGTTCCAGGGTGCAGGCATTGGTTTTGGCATTCTTTTTAAAGACAGCTGCAACAACATTTTTCTGTTTCTAACTACCTATCAGAGAACTGGGTTATGGGTATCTAAGCGATACAAAAGGGGATGATGGACGGAACGCTTGAGCCAATCAAACACTCACCCCAGTCAACTGATCTGGGTTTAATCCATCATCATTCTTTAGCTCACTCCACCACCCCAGTTCAGACATGGCCATATGCAAATCAGTCTGACCCTGTGCCTCATGGGAACAGTCCAGCCCGAACTGCCAAGCCATGTCTTCCCTGGACCGGAAACAAGCATCCTAGGACCGGTTTCTGGCATTTCAGCCGTCATCAGCCAGGCTTGCTTGAATCCAGTGGCAAAGTGAGCAAGGGACCCACGTCTGGGCATACCCCCGCCAACTTAGGGCGACCAAAGCGATACAAAAGGGGATGATGGACGGAACGTTTGAGCCAATCAAACACTCACCCCCAGTCAACTGATCTGGGTTTAATCCATCATCATTCTTTAGCTCACTCCAGCACCCCAGTTCAGACATGGCCATATGCAAATCAGTCTGACCCTGTGCCTCATGGGAACAGTCCAGCCCGAACTGCCAAGCCATGTCTTCCCTGGACCGGAAACAAGCATCCTAGGACCGGTTTCTGGCATTTCAGCCGTCATCAGCCAGGCTTGCTTGAATCCAGTGGCAAAGTGAGCAAGGGACCCACGTCTGGGCATACCCCCGCCAACTTAGGGCGACCAAAGCGATACAAAAGGGGATGATGGACGGAACGTTTGAGCCAATCAAACACTCACCCCCAGTCAACTGATCTGGGTTTAATCCATCATCATTCTTTAGCTCACTCCACCACCCCAGTTCAGACATGGCCATATGCAAATCAGTCTGACCCTGTGCCTCATGGGAACAGTCCAGCCCGAACTGCCAAGCCATGTCTTCCCTGGACCGGAAACAAGCATCCTAGGACCGGTTTCTGGCATTTCAGCCGTCATCAGCCAGGCTTGCTTGAATCCAGTGGCAAAGTGAGCAAGATAATGGTCTAAATTCCGTCAGTCTGGGATTGTCCGATTTAGTTTTAGGGAGTGGGATCACCAGCGCTTCACGAAGCGTGTGCGGCAGCCGCGAGCCCAGGAGCGCAGCAGCGTACATACGCTCCAACTGTGGAGACAGAATATCTATGTAGGTGCTGTAAAATTCAGCAGGTAGGCCGTCTGGCCCGGGAGTTTTCCCCCTAGCCATTTCCCTGATCGCCACTCTAATCTCCCCTGATTTAATGGGCGCAGCCAACAGGTCTCGGGCAGCCTGGTCTAGGTGTGGCAATCGCTGGTCGGTTAAATATTCCTGCAACGGTTCCCCATGAGGCAAACCTGGTGACCCGTACAATGACTCATAGTATAGTCAAAATGCTCCATTAATTTCTTTCGGGGAGGAGAGCAGTTGTCCCTGTAAATCTGTGACACTTGTTATGGGTGCACCCCTGCTTTCTGGCTTAATCAGCCAAGCTAATAGTCTTCCGGCCCTGCCCCCCTCGCTCTCCTGCCTGGCCTGATACGTTTTAAAATCCATTACCCTCAGTCTATCCCAAGTGGCACTATATAGGGTCTTCACTTCCGCCAGTTTCCCGTGGTTCTGGGCCCCCCCCCCCCGCAATTTCCCTGTCCAAAGTTGAAATTTGTGCTTCCAAGTCTGTCAGTTCTTGTGTGATCAGTCGCCGAGTGCCTACTGTCGTGCCTATACAGTACCCCCGCGTCACCACCTTACATGCCTCCCATTCCACCAGGGGAGTACTGGCGGTTCCCTGGTTGACAGTAAAGTAAGCGGCCAAGGCCTCAGAGAGGCCTTGACGGAACCTGTCGTCCTCAAGCAGCGACGGGTCAAGTCTCCAACTCGGGATCGGGGCCCTCTCTGGAATCGGGACAAACCTCACGAGTAGGGGACTATGGTCAGAAAGGGACCTGCCCAGCATGGGTGACAAAGCGGTTGAGCAAAGGAACATGTCAAGGCGGGTGTGCAGGTCATAGAGGTATGAGTAATAGGAATATTCCCTGCGTCCATTATTTTGCAGCCACCAAATATCCCGCAGGTCCCAACCCGCAACCCAGCCTCGAAACCCTTTAGCAGTTGTAGCTGCCGTTGTGCCCCGCAGGGGGGGTGTAGATCTGTCCCACTGTAAGTCGTACACACAATTAAAATCCCCTCCCAGTATCATGCTCTCATGAGGGAACCCCGCCAATACTCCAGACAACCGGTCCAGGAAAGGGATCTGGTCTCGGTTAGGGCCATACACACTGCACAACGTAACCTCTCTACCTTTCAAAGTGCCCGTAAGCACTACGTATCTCCCTTCAGTATCAATCGCCTTCCGGGTGGGCCGAAAGGGGACCCCTGGCCTGATCCATATCAACACACCCCGGGAAAAGGCCGAGTATGTGGTAGCATAAAGTTGACCCCGCCACCTGCGTCTCAAACGTGAAACCTCCCCCTCTGTAAGGTGGGTTTCCTGCAGTAGCACCACCTGAGCTCCTCGTCTTTTGATGTAATTCAATATGTTATAGCGTTTAGTCGGTGACCCCATACCTCTGATATTCCAGGTCATACATTTAAGACCATCCAGTCTACCATCCAGTCCAGCCATCCGACCCCGTGATAGGCCCCCCACCTCCCCCACCCCACATCCAAATCAGGGCTGAAACCACCCTCCCGGCTTATAACAACAACTTCCCTCTGAAGAACTCCCCATCCCAGGGGCGGCCTGACAACGGTCAGCTGCCCAAACATACAAACAAATCGTACAGTGGTAACTCACACCAAATCGGAAGGATCCAAGGCTACCAGCCCTAGGACCTCCAAGGGGGCGCCGCGCGCAAGGGTGCCTAAGAAAACTCCAAACACTACTCACTCACTGCGGTAGCCATGATGGGCCGTTCAAGCCCGCGCCCCAGGTCGCCCGCCCAGGGAGCCCCCCCCCTGGCCACCATCTGCCCCAATCTCACATGACGGGGGGGATGTCCTCAAAGCATGCCCCCGCCCAAGTGATCCTAGAAGTAGAGGAGGGAATAAAGAGACTCCTTCTCTGAGACAGCCAAATCTACATGTCGTTGGAAGTTTGCGGAGTCACTATAGGTAAGGTGCCACTGGTGGCCTGGGAAGCATCAGAATCAGACTCTTCTTTGCCATATTTCGCCTCTGAGTCTTTCTCCGATGAAGAGTCTCCAGTTCGCATCATTAGAGCCACTGCTGCCAGCACCTCAGCCCTCTCCACCGCCGTCCGAGTCGGACTCGGCCTCTTGATCCCTTTCCGCTCTTGACGTTTCCGTTGGCGTTTTCCCGGGTGTTCAGCTCCAGTTGGTCGTCTTTCGGTTCGCAGCCCTGAGGGACCCTTTGCCTTGTATGACTCAACCCAGTCCCAGGCCGTCTTTGGGTCATCACAGAAATGAGCTTTCCCCTCCAGCATGATCTTGAGCCGGGCCGGAAACATCAGGGAATATTGTATCCCCTCCGCTCGGAGGGCCTTTTTAACGTCCAGGAAGGAGAAGCGATGCCTCTGCACCTCCAGCGTATAGTCCGGGAACAGTGTGACTCTGCTGTTCTCCACCATGAACGGGCCGGCCTCCCGTGCTCTCCGAAGCAGCAGATCCCTATCCCGGAAATGAAGCAGTCTAGCCCCTACTGCTCGGGGCGGCCGGCCCGGCGCCGGTGGGTGAGCGGGCACCCGGTGAGCCCTCTCCAGGGTGTAGAATGAGGAGAGGCCCTGAGGTCCCACAACGTCCCTCAACCAAGTTTCCAGGTAGGCAATCATGTCCTTGCCTTCCACCCCTTCCGGAAGACCCACCACACGCACGTTGTTCCTTCTGTTGCGTCCCTCTGCATCTTCCGCCCTCCTCTCCAGCTGGTTTACCTTGCTGGCCAGCTCCCCCACTTGCGTCACCAGTGCCCGCTGAGCCGGGGCCATCGTTTCCAGAGTCGATTCAGTCTGCTTCACCCGGTCCGACAACTTGGCGTGCTCGGCCCGCAGCAGACCAAGGCCCACCGTCACCGTGCTAATATCTTGGTGCAGGGTCGCCTTGGTATCCGCTATGGCTTCGAGGATCTTGGCTAGTTGTTCATGCACTGGTGACTCCGGCCGGTCTTTCTCAGGTTCTTTCGTGGCTGAGTCCGCCCTGCCATCCTCCTGGTCCTGCAAAGGGCCGGGCTGCTTCCCCCGTGGTTTCCCCATGTCTGTAGTCACTCGGTCCACCACCGGGGCCCGGGATCGTCTGTCCTTGGGCAAGCCGGAAGCCCTCGCCGGGGTGGCCGGCACCCACCACTCCAGAGTCCTGTCACACCCAGTGGGCCCCCACCAGCACTGACCTGTCGTGTCTGGCGTGGGGCTGTAACTCGCACGAGCCGCGCCGCTCTGTCCGCGGGGCCAATATTGGTGAAGGAAAGCCCCTCTCAATGACCACAGCGGGGAAGCCACACACTCAACCGCCTCCAGGAGGCCCAGTCTCCGGGGCCCCCCTCCAGTTCGCACCAATAGGCCCTTACTTCCAGGGGCGCGAGCGGGCCCCTCTGCGTAATCACCGTGACTGGGGCCACTCCGAAGTCCACTCCGCGGTAGACCACTGCGGTACCTCCCGGTGGCGAGCCCCTCTCCACAATGCAGTCAGCACCCGTCTCCTCCGCACACTCCCACCAACAGCACCCAGCCACAGGTGTGGTGAAATCGCCTCTTAGAGGCCGTGTTGCGTGGCTGGCAGCACTGTCCCCTTATTGTTCAAAGCCACACACCGGTGTCCGGGGCTGTCTCTCAGTGGCCCCCTACGGCTGTCCCCAGCTCCGGGTGAACAGCCACCGAAGGCGGCCTCACCTGCAGGCCGTCTCGCAGGGCGCGCCGTCTGGGGTATTACCACTCCTCACCCTGGTTCTGGTGCGGGGGTCCGGGCGTCGCTGCCGAAAGCCGCCGGCCTCAGGACTCACCAGCGCGGCCCACGGGACCCACGCAGCGTCCAAGACGATGATCCCCAGCCTCTCGTCGGCTCCGTGAACTGCCGCAGTCCCGCTGAGCCCGCAGCCCCGCGCCGATCTCCACTCTGGACTCACCCCACGTGACAAGCTCGACTGCGCCGGCCACAGCAGTACGAGGTCCCGTGGCTCCGGGTCGGTCCCCTCACTCAGGCACCTCCTCGCCGTCAGTCAGCGGCACGTCTCCCGGGTCCGGGCCGCCCTCCCACCGCTCCTGTGGGGCTATCTTCCAGGACCAGCCGCCATCTTGGAGCGTATCGGGGCGCTCCCACCTCGGCGGGCACAGCCCTCTGCTGCCACCCCCAGGGCTTCTTCAGGGCAGACACAGCCGCCCCACAGACTTGCGGGAGGGGTCCCCCGCGCCCGCCCCTGGGCCCGGCCGGTAGCGCCGTTTTGTGCGAAGAAGTGGCGAGGCTTAGCGCGGAGCTAAGAGCTCACGCGTCCGCCATCTTCGGCTCCTCGGCCACGCCCCCTTCAAAGAAGTTTTTATTTGTGGTAAGAATGTATGTGAACATAGTCAGAGACTGGAAAATGTGCTTGAAATAGTTATATAAATTGGTTTCAAGTTTAGCAGGGACCAGTGGAAATTTGGTGTGTCACAAAGTGAGTAGTTTAACAGACATTGTCACATCTTAAAGTATAAACCCTAAAAAAGCTTGATTAAGGCGGTAAGGGAGACACCAGAACCATATAACAGAGATGGTGGAAGATCTTTTGTTGGTTTTGTGTGTTTAGCCCAAAATTCTTATGTAATTTTGGTGAAAAGTTGGAGCCATTAACAAAACTCTTAAAGAAAAGTATGAAATTGGAGCTGGGGGGAGCAAATAGAAGCTTTTTTGTAATATTAAAGAGGTGATAGCCCGAGCACCAATTTTGAGCAGGTTTGATCCAAGCGAAGATGGTTGTGTGACGGAACCACGCATGCCATTACCAAGCATGCCGGTTCAACGGGGTCTTAACCACACAAGTCTTAACCATGCATATGTCTTTACCACGCATGTCTTTACAATGAAATATGCGTTGTTAAGGCATATAGGGCAAAGACATATGCATGATTAAAACTTACCTATATATTCCGACCCCTGACCCCCGCCAAGAGCCCTAAAACGCCCCAAGGGCAAAAATCTACCCCGACCCCAGCCCCCCTCCCTGAGCCCTAAAACATCCCCCCAAGCCCAAAAAACTAACCCGATCCCTGGTACCCGCCCTGACCCTAAAACGGCCCCAGGCCAAAAAATATCCCCTTTCCTCCCCGCCCTGAGACCTAAAACTATCCCCCCCTCCTGAAAACCAACCCCCTCCCTCCGAGCCCTAAAAACTTACCCGACCCCCCCAGCCCTAAAAACTTCCCCTGATCCCCCATTCCTGAAAACTACCCCCAACCCTTAAAAACGACCCCACCCCCCCAAAACCCAGCCCCTGCCCCACTTACCTCACCGCGTCCTCTCCCAATCCTGCCTCTTCCTGGGCTCACCCATTCCAGAAATCTAGACCGCGCATAAGCCTTAACCACACATATGCGTGGTTAAGGCATATGCATGGTTAAGGCAGGCTTGATTGCGCTTGCGATCAGTGGCGGCTCCTCGAGGGAGTGCTGCGGTGCGGTGGAGCGGGGAGGGGCAGGGTGGGAGGTAGCCAAATCGGCGATGCACCGCGCAATGTAATTCGTTTTATTTATTTATTTATTTACTGAACTCCGTTCGGCCGTCTGCTGGAGTTTACTACCCCCCACCCTGCCCCTCCCCCGCCCCGCCTCACCACCCCGCAGCACTTCCTCGAGGAGCCGCCACTGCTTGCGTTGTTCGGGCACGCGTGGCTGAGGCCGTGTTGTTACGGCTGTTTCCCAGCGAGGTTGTTTGCATTGCTGTTCTTGTGCATAGATTATTCAGAAGTTAAAGTCAAGTATCGGGGAAGAAGTTTATTTTAGGACCAATCATAAGTCATCTTTAGGGGTTCAAATTTACATTCTACGAGGGCTCTGGCAAGGATAGTTAGACTAAATTCTAAAGTGACATAGTACAATTTGATGTAGAGTATATGGCTAGAAATCGGAACAAGAGGACTAATTGCATGTTCAAATGAGTGGGAGAAGGAAATGTAGAAAGATGAATTTCTGAACAATGTAACATATTATATACTTTCCATTGCTGGCCATGTGATAGAAACCTGAACAACAATGTGACACATATTATATACAAATAGCATATGGGGTGACGGGATGAAAGAAGAGGTTACATCATTCATTTTAGTTGCCAGGCCTGGATAAACAAGTGGAATTGTGGTTTGAGAAATTTGTAGATTGAATGGAAAAGGTTTGATCAGTAGGCCAGTCTTCACTGAACAAAGTCTCAATTATAAATAGCAGTTGAAATTTATGAATCGTGGTTAAATTATTGATCAGTGCTCTCTATTTCAACAACTGACTTTGCATTTAAAAGACCAGTTTAAGATTATTGTATTCAAGTTATTATCTTGAATAGTTAGGGTCTTCTTACAAGTTTGGCAGTCCTCTTGTAGGCCCGCCACTGCCGCGCCGACAGGAGGACCGCCAAGCCCATCATGCGTCCACCCGATTACGAGTGTAATCTAGGGCGGACTTGTGGTGCTACGACGGTCTCATGGCGATGGCTGAATCAGAGTCGTAGGAGAGCCTTAACAGCAGACTGCCAGCACGTTCCTGCATGGTGTGGCGTGCATGCCACACCGTGCAGGAATGGGGGTGAAATTCCAGGGGGGCACAACATGTGCCCCCCACAGCACCCCCAGATCCAGGTGGGGGCACTGTTAGGGCCCTCTTAGTTGCCTTTCCGCCTCCCTTTTCATGGCGGGCTCACAGTCATGAAAAGGGCCGTGGAAAGCCAACTCGTAACATGCTTAGGGGTGCCGGCATCGGCCCTGCCAACATATTGAGGCTGGTTGCAGACCGCCCACGCAGCAGGATACTTGATCCCGGGCGAGCTGGCAGTCTCGTGGCGGTCCGACCGCCACACTTAGAATACTACTGGAGAACCTGCAGTGGTGACAGTGGTCAGACTGTCACCGTGAGTACAGCAGTCCTGAGGACTGCCATACTCGTAATAAGGCCCTTACTGTGGAAATCTGATTTTAGGTGTTGCAAAGACAGTGCATGATAAAGATTTTCTTCTCAGAGCTTACTTTGTTATAGTAGGAAATAGGGATAGGATAGTAAAAACTTTACTGCTATATATTTTCCTTCCCCCATCAGAGGCATTAGGCGCAGCATGGCAGACTGCTGGACGTATTTGGGTGCAGACAAGGGGAGAAAAAGTGCCTTAAGCATGCATGTGGCCTCGCGGCTATGCATTTCTCCTTCGTGACAGCACTGTGGCCATCATTAAATGGCCCAGTAGCTAGATATCAGGAAGGAAAGACCTTAGACTCAATTCCACTCCATGCGGAAGTGAATCAATTATGGAAAATAAACCTACTGCGGAACTGAATGACTAAAATCACAATCCAATACAAATTAAGAGTGAGGCTAGGCAACTTCACAGGCAGAATTAAATCAAAAAGAGAAAATAAAATAAAAGGAAGCCTCAGGGTCTAGGCACCACTTCCCAGCCATATGGCACTAACAGGAAAGAAAAGGGGATGCTGAACAATTAAAGTGAATGGAAGCAAGCATTTCGTGTATGGTTCGGCACGAAAACAGGTACTTTGTGTCAGTTAAAAAATTCAGGTTTCCGTTTGTGCTTTATTTTTTTTCACATTGCAGCTGCTATTAAATGGCACTATAGCTGGAAATCAGTCAGGGCAGCCTTTGACTCGCTCCACTCAAGGCAGAAGTGCATTGAAAATTGGAAAATAAACCAACTTCCAAACAGTGCTGTGGTGCTCCTAAGCGGCTTACTCTGGCTATGCATGCCGGTCTGCTGCTAAAGCAGTTGCTCACTATTTTCTCTTTATAGTAAACAGTAAATGAAAGCAGCTCAAGGCTTTGCATTTTTTTCAATGAATTTCATGAAGAATTTGCAGTAGCTCTAAATGGAAGTCTTGAAGATGAATCCCTATAATGCTGAACAGCCCTTGTACAACAAGTCTGCAGCTTGAGATTTAATATCAAGTCAATTTATTTTTAGAGTCCCCTGTTCTAAAGCAAACTCCAGTCACTCGTGACTGTGTTATGGGTCTTGATATTCAGCGACTGTGTACAGCTGCATGAGGAAACATTAACCAGTCTGTAAAAAAGTGCACGTTGTTTTACGTACTGAAGTACATAGAAATGTACAGACTCTGTAGTTAAGCATGGGGGTGGCGCCTGCGCAAAACTGGTGGTTGAATTTCACGGACAATAAGTTCAAGTGAGAAGGAACAAGCAAGCAGGACGTGCTTCTCGAAAATACATTTTATCAAAACCTTCAGTCTCACATTTAAGAGTCCTTGTGCCTCCCTTCCTAAGCTTTGTTTGTTTGCTGCATTAATTCCTCCGAACAGTGAGTGCTGGCAGGAGTCCCATGTTTGCTTCCTTGTCATTGGTCCATCTGGAATAACAATACGTACAAGGTTTGGTTGAAAGCTGATGGCAAATAAAATATACTGCAATTTAGTGACACGTATTCATTTGGCATTGACAATGTGGACCGTTTTATCTAAAGTTTGCACTGTATCAAAAATAAGGCACATCTGTTTTTCACCACCTTTGATGCTAATGAAATAAAGAATGGAGCAAACCGGTTTAGCTCTAAATTAAGACTGTGTCTACATTACATATGTTTTACTTATTTAAATTATAACTATTTAAAGTGTGCAGACCTAGCCACAAGGGCAACAGAGCTCTTTACATAACATAGAGTAACAATTCATTTAACATGTCCTATATCAGAGGACAGGGTTAACATAAAGATGAATAGAACACAGAAGTCAAGAGGGACTCTGTGAAGGGGATGGAGGGAGAGGTCGATTTTTGTAAAAGCTTGAGAGAAATGTATCTTAAGGAGTTTGAGAGAACCTGGAAGAGAATGGGAGACAAGCAGCACTAATCCAGGAGGTGCGTTGCTGCGTCTTGGGACTGAAGGAAAAGAGGAAGGGCAGTAGTCTGGAAAGAATGCATTCAACACACAAGTCTTGAGGTTTTTCCTGAAGGATAGGAGATGTTCGTATTTGCTCTGATAGCCTCGGGTATCAAGCTCCAGAGGATTTAAATGAGTCCATTGTAACGAATTGCATTTTCAACACCAGAATGGTTTGATGTCTTCTCCCATTACAACTGAGAAGTTGCTCAAAGGTATGTGTTTAACATTGTCCAATGCAGCCCTCCAAAAGGACCAGTAGAGAACCGTTTCTAGAGAGGAGTTTACTATTTTGAGGATTAAAGGCCCAATGTCAGCAGAACATATGTGGACTATGGCAGGTGGCAGTGGATCATCTCAGTAAGTATAGGGAATGCTGGTAGAGATGATCTTGATGAGTGAGTATGCATCCAAAGGGTGTAAGATTGACCATTTGGTCATTGATTGCCTTGGTATATGTGAAGTGGAAGTCGATTTGTAGAGTTTTTAATTGTCTTGAATCTTTTTTTTTCACCAAAGAATTTGCTGATGCTTTCAACTTTATGAGTGGAGCTGGGATTTTTTGGTTGAATTATGGGGTTAGTGCAAAGTCTTATGGTTGGAAAGAAAGTTCTTGGATCTGATAGAGGCTTTCACCTGGCCCAAAATTTGTGTGTGTGTCATAAAAGAATACTTCCATTATTTTTACTTGGTCCTCCAATGAATCTTGCTTATCACATTGAGGGGTGAAAAAATCTAGGGTGGTTACTCGTTAGCTACCCAATGAGGATCAGGAATTGGTAGCCAGTTTACAAATTAGTGATTACATTCAGATATATAACCCTCAGGACCATACTGTAAAGGTATAGGATGGCAATGGGAAGTCTCAACCTCCTAAAGAAATTTATACGGGCTAGGATCACACAGAACTAACAACTCTGCCACGGATATACAGAACAGAAGCACCAAAACCTGATGTTCAGTGAAAAATGTATGACCTTCCCTATTATACATTAGTAATGTAGGAATCCCAAACACAGTTCCTGTTAAATGAACATTCATGAAACTCAAGAGACTCAGACTTTATAGAGTTTAGTCAAAGTTTATGTTAAATGATATTCAGTAGCAGAACAATAATCAGCATTTCGAACGTTCAATCAAGAGTCTCAAAATAAGTCATGAGTCTACACATTAAAGAGTCTAAGAGTAAAGTCCATAAGACAGCTCATGGAGAGGATCTGGAAAAGGGTCTCAAGGGAAAGCTCAGCAGGGCAAGCTATGGTTCAGCCCAGGAGTCCAAGAAAGTCCGCTAAGCAAGGATTCCTGCTATTGCAGTGGCAGGAGAAAAATCTGCAAAGTTCTCTCAGCGTAAGCTTGGGGTCTGTAAAAGTCTAAACAACAAAAAGAATGACGAGTCTGTCTCTGCCAACAAAAAGACAACAACGATGCTGACCACGAGAAAAAGTGAGAGTGTGAGTTCCTCCTCCTCAAGGGAAAATCGGTATTATATTTCATCAGTCTGGAGGTGACACCCACTGTGTCACACCATCATCGCACCATCATCCGACATCCATGAGGTAGTCCTTCTGCTTTAAGGTGCAAAATGGTTACATACAGGTATTGTCCCTCATAAAGCATGGGAATCATTGTCCATCTCAAACAAACAGGTTCATTTCACAAAAGGCTATTCATCGTTGAAGCTCCCCGTTTGCCAGTGGCTAGAGTCCTTTTCCCAGAGAAGCATCAATAATGTATCAACTGTCTAAGCATCTCATGGGAAAGAGCAAGAATGCTACATAGGCAAAGCTATCAACAAATACTTTCTCACAGACATCGTGAGAAAGCGTTAACCTTAGAAAATAATGTCAAATGAAATGCATTTTTTGTAATATAGCATAATTAATAAACAAGTATACATCAAAATATAAGCATGTATAATTTCATTTTATGCATTAGCCAAAGCAGTCAATATATTGTCTCAGGTAAATGTTCAATAGCAGGTATAACCTATTACTGCATTTTGGAAACATATATATGTGTACCATAGATGCATACATAATATTATTTTTTTCGTTTTAGGAAATTTAAGACTCTTCACATACAAAGATCCCATCAAGAAAGTTTCACCTTTCTAACTACTAGCAATAAAGTTCAGCACCAAGTTTTCATTATTCAATGGTGCATTACAAAGAGATCAATAAGGAATGGGTTTGAAACCATAACATATTTATACTCATCATAATAGTGTAGCATATGATTATTTTAGATGCAAATAAAGTTTTAGCAATGCATCACAGTTATAACATTCATATGTAAACTCTTATTAATTAATTGCAGAAGATCGTTTAGAACTATCCATAAATAAAATGTTAGACAATTATGCACACGATATATGATTCCTCAATATTTCTACAGTTTAAACTCTTATACGGTGCATTTACTGCATTTTTTCCATTTTCATTGTCATTTTCTCAAAACGTGTGCAAGGTGCACATTCATTTCATGTTGGTTAATACTCTCAATATAGGTTTATGTGTCATGCAGAGAATGTGCAGTTTCTAGCTGCAATAGTTGGTTACTTGCTTCATTGGTGTTGTTTTTAAAACATTTGTATTTGATTAGGAGTATGAGGAATTTTCGTTGTTTATAAGTTTGCTTTATTGTTTTAGTTAACAAAAACCATAACAATTTGCTCCTTGTTAATATAAAATAGGTGACTACTCCTATCCAGGAGCATAGTTACAGCAATATAGAAGAGTAACAATGGTTACATTTTGTTAAAATAGAATGAGTGAGCCCCACATGTTAAAAATAGCCGATCAAAACAATCAGGCGTCAAGCATTAAAGTGCAATTGCTGAGAAGCATTAAAATGCACAGTATGAATGGCAAAGTATATGATCCCCAGATGTATAAAAGAAATTAAGGAAGGTGGGTTACTACCCAGAGTAAACAAAAGGGCAAATTGTCAAGGGATCAGTCCAATATTACAGGACGGTAAACACAATTTCCCTAGCCGCGGACACTTTTCAGATGCCTTGTCAGTTTGTGTTTCAAGGACTTTTAAAACAAGCATTTGCAATGCAATAGGTCTCGCATTTACACGAGTTTAAGCTATTGGCATTGTAAATGACAATGCCTTTATTTATGTTTTAAAAACCAAAACATAAATAAAAGGCATTGTCATTTACAATGCTAATAGCTCCAACTCGCGTAAATGCGAGACCTATTGCATTGCAAATGCTTGTTACATTTCTGCTTGTCCTTATGGTAACTTCCGGTGATTGCGGAAGCAGTCATTATTTTAGAAGTAGACTTGATTGTGTCAGTTACAATAATCCTATAACCAATATGTAGGGTAACGCCGGTGATTTAGACCACTGTACTAATATACTTAAAGTGCAAAGGTCAGATTTCAGTTTGCCACAGTAGCGAGAAACGTTATACTGCCTTGGGGATCAAATGCTTTACATAGGGAGACAACTCTCCCGAAAGCCAGGGGTATCTGCAATCTCACATGCATCTCACTGCAGAGGTGTAACCCCTCGCATCCTGATTTAAAAAAAAATTATCTTAATAAAAGAAATGTACATGAAATTATGCCATGGCATCAACCAGATAATATGCGGGGGGGGGCTCCTCGGAATCTTGTTCCTGGAGCAGAAACATAGAAATATATCTGTCGCCCCCTTCTAACATGGGACCTTCCTCACAAAATGGGGCTTCAACTCATAGCGCCTCGATGCCATGAACTTTATGCTACCAAGAAACCCAAAATATCGTCCGGCCATTGCAGCCAATAACAGGGGCGGGAAAGAGTACGAGGGGCGAGTATGAGGGAAAGAGAGCATGGTAGAGATAGGGGGATGGGAAGAGATGAGAAGGGGCGCGAGAGTGTGAGAGGGTCGATGCCCTGGAGAGGCGGCTCGGACGCCCGTTGGAGACAGCAGGGCCCTCACTCTGGCCGGTAGGGGAGACCAGGCCCTTTCTAGAAGTGAACTCCTCGGGTAAACACAAACGACGACACTCGCAAGTGCAGGTCTCTGCAAGGACTGACGTGTGCACACAGAGACACGAGGACAGTGCAGGAGCGGTCTTGTTAAATACTGAAATAATAATTACTGAGCACTTACTGATTCATACAAATGTTTGATCCTTTCCTAGTTTTCTCCGAGACCCCCTCCGCCTTCTCTCGGCGGTGCGCTCGCGAGCCCGAAGCTGTGCAGAGCCACGAGGCCGGAGACAGCAGGCATGCCAGAAATAGAGAGCCGCCAACTGCACGGGAGCAGCGATCCCCCGGCAAAAGCGACCAGGAGAGCATGGCGCCTCCCTGAAGCCCAGGAAGAAGCGGACCAGCTTGTTTGGATTTCCCAAAATCGTGAAGACGCAGCTCCGCAAAATAAGTGGTGTGTTCAGCTCTTTGATGCTGGCGGATCCAGCTGGCTTTATCGCGCGCGGCTCGCGCTGCACCGCGCGCATCTCCAAACCAGTCACGCTCGGTGGCGTCTCCTCTGGGCCTCTCATTCCCTTTCATTCATTAGTATGAATCAAGCGGTATATTATTGATGCCGCCGTCTGCGCACGCAGACAGGAATGGCCATAGGCACAAAAATCCACACACAAAAGTAAATAGGAACAAGCACGATGCGCGAGACGCCGTGCGGGTGCACATCGAGTGTCTACTGTAAAAAAAGCACGATGCGCGAGACGCCGTGCGTGTGCACATCGCGTGTCTGTACGCGTGCACATCTCCTCAGCAAAACAGACGTGTCTGTGCGCGTGCACATGGGCTGTCCCCCTTCCGAAAGTAAACCGACGACAATACTCTCGCTAGGCGAGCAGCTGCGCTGCGTCGCCAGGCGAGACCTAAAAATGTTGTGATAGTCTGTTATTAATCTTTGAGAGAGTTGGGCAAGCTGCAGGCCTGCAGGGGGGAGGTGGAGAAGGTCTCTGAGTGCTTTAATAAATTTACCACACCTTGAAAGAATCTTTAGAACATTTTTGGAGACGCACAGCGATGAGGCCTCCAAGCAGGAGCAAACTGCTTTCATTAGGTACATTGGTTTCAGGAGAAGTCTCCTGAGGGCATCGAGCGATGGGCAGCAACATAGAAGGTGGAGCCAGGATTCTCGCTTATAGCGACAGTCTGCAGGCCTCCTTGCCCGGGCCTGCCCATGGGTTGAGGTCAGCCATGGGGAGGCCTAGTAGGCGCATGTATAAGATGTCTCTACGTGGCTGTCTGTTGTTGGCTTCTGTGAAGTAAACTTATGGCATCC
Organism: Calotriton arnoldi; assembly: GCA_963921515.1. Taxonomy (NCBI): domain Eukaryota; kingdom Metazoa; phylum Chordata; class Amphibia; order Caudata; family Salamandridae; genus Calotriton; species Calotriton arnoldi. Next base: position 53,710 of record CAWUFW010022562.1, read on the forward strand.
TGTTAATGATTTTTAAAGAGCAAATGTCCTGCAAATTGGAGGAGATTTCCAGCTGCTTGTTTATGGCGTTTTTCAAGGCTGTGTAAGGAATAATGTTCGATTTTAAGGCTGCACCTGCAATTTGCAAGGAGGTGATTGAGTTTTGAACTTGCCGTTGCCAAGGGTTCCCAGGACTCTCAAATATCTCTTTCATTTGGGCTTTGAGAGAGTTGGCTGGAGCTCTCAGAACTCTGAAGTAGAATTTCAAGGTGTCAGCCTCACAGGCTAGCGATCGTCTGGATAAGCCATGTTCCAGGCGGAGTCTGGTCCTTCGGATATAGCTTGGAAGTTGGAGTACCTTCCTGTAAGTCCGGTAGGCCCTGCATGACTGGGTGCACAAGCCCCCGGAAAGGCCTGGTGTCTATAGTGTATAACTGGAAAAAGGGAAGCTTTCATAACCTTCAAAGTAGGTTGCGCCGAAGGGCTGTTCAGCTTCTTCTTAAGACAGGTGAGACTGTATATGATTGCTCCAGATTTCTTTTTCAAAGCGGCTATATGTGCCGAGGGTTTAGAGGACTCGCAGAACCAAACCCCAAGTAATTATACATTGTTGTTGTTTTGATTACAGTGGGACCCATGCGTCATGTTGAAAATTTCTTGTTCTTGTAATGCCAAAAAATCAGATCCTTGATCTTTCCTTGGTTGATCGTAAGATAATTCCGATCATTATATTCCTGAAGTTTGCTCAGTGCTCGCTGCATCTCAACATTGGTGTGATCCATTATGACAGTATCGTCAGCATACTGTAAGATGTGTAAGCTCGATTTGGCTAATTGTGGAGGTGCCAGCCGGCTGCATTCCAAAAATTTGCCCAAGTCAGCTGTGTAAAGGTTAAAGAGGAGTGGGGCAAGCACACACCCCTGCTTCAACCCACCATTGATGGTGATTTTGGAGGTAACTATCTGAGGGCCTGTTCTCCCTTGGACCCCCTTTTTCGAATATAAGGAGATGATGGCTCTGAGCAAATTCGCAGGAACCCCCCAGGTGTTGAGTTTCCTCCATAATGTGGGTCCATCAACCTTGTCAAAAGTGGCACTGTAGTCGATAAAACAGAAATGGGGGCTGACTCTTTTGAACCGCTCGGTGGCTCAGAGCGGCGAGTGCGGTGATGTTGTCAATTGTTGAAGCAGAAGCTTGGAACCCTGTCTGAAAATAAGGCAAAACCTCGTATTACACGTCTCAATCCCCTAGCTGTTTAAGTGGAATATGGGCGTACGCTTTTGCCTATAGATCTAAAAGAGCTCTCAGACAATAGTTGGAGGGATTTGACGGATCCTGTTTCTTAAGGTTTGGACACAGGATGGAGCCCCCCCCATGCGTCTGACGTTTACATTAAAAAGAAGGCTTGGTTGTAAAGAAAGGGTTAGCACCTTTGTCCAGTGCTCCGTGACGCATTTAAATATACCGGCTGGGAGGCCGTTGGGACCGGGCGCTTCATCGTTTTTCATTGCTTTCATAAGCTTGCTAATTTAAACCGGTGCAGTCAGGTCCGTTAAAGTTGCCAGTGATCGGTCCTCCACTCCCTGGGTGGAATAGTCATTTGGTGGAGATGCCTGGGTGGTGTATAGCGCATTTACGTGGCTCGTTCAGGCTTCTTCCGAAACAGCGTTGAGCCTGGAGCACTTAGGATATTTGAGTTTATGGACATAGTTCCAAAAGCAAGTTAAGCTAGTCTCCTGCAACATCCCTTCTAGGAATCGTTGAGGGTGTCTGAAATGGCAAAAACACTGTTGTGTCACTTCCTAATTGACATCTCCATGGGGATCCCTGGGCCGAGAGGGTAGTTGCATTCATGTGCACTTGCGTGAATGCTGTTACCACACATGGGCGTTGGGCGCCTAGTTGTTTTTTCGTCTCGCAGACCCTCGCACTTCCCAAGCTAATGGCGTGTTGATTGCCCGTTGGTTCCAGGCTCTCTCATGCAATAATCAATACCTCCTGATGACGTTGTGGGCAGGGAGGTGAGATAATTTCCATGCTGATGTGACCCTCCTGGCGTAGACATGGGCATGAAAATTGACCTGCATTTTGTTTACCTGGTTAGAAGTGAGTTGTGGTATCCAGAAGCAGTATTGAAAGCCTTCCTGAAGATGAAGAATCAGGTGGAGGAAATTGTGGGTCATCATGTAACAGACCCTTGTTTAAGTAGTAACTGATAAGCCCCTGCAACGGTAGTTGTGCCCCATGGTTATTTGTCGTGGTCATGGTGGGGGGGGGGGCACTCAACCTGAGTGGCAATGGTTAATGATGGCATGGAGGGGTCAGCAGGAAAGATATTTACTTTCTTCTGAGGTGGGTTTCTCCTTTATGCCATTTTGGTTGCTTGATGTTGATATTTGAGTTTTAACTTTTGGTTTTCACTCCAGCAATTGTTGGGGTACCATGGCGGGAGGGAGGTAGCTGCCCCTCCCAGCTTCCCTGAGATTTATTTTTTAATGTTTTGCTAACAGACAGGGGTCAAAAAGGCAGTATACAATCAAGCTGCTTTGCAGACGTGCGGAATTGCCTTTTATGCAGGTGGAGGAGTTAATTTGCCAGCAGCTGTCACAGATTATCACAGGTTGCTGCAGAGACTCGAAAAAACACTGTGCATTGATTGCGTTCCAGACAGCTTACAGGGGTGCTGTGATGGCGGTGCCTCCTTGACACGCTAGCCCAAAACTTCCGCTGAACAGACACCCTGGGGCGGGGGCAAAGTAGACCATCAGAACTGCAGCAAGTGTGGTCTTTCTCCCTCCTCTGTCCTCTATCTGAGGCGCTGCTCTGAGGGCGTTAATGCTCTCCAGTTACCGGAAAAGCCCCAACTAGCCACTTGTTGAAACCCCCGGCCACAGAAAACAGGCCAGGGGCAAGGGGTGGTCCAAAAACATGATGCAGGTCAAAAACCAACGGCAGCAGAGCTGTGCTGAGCGAAGCTGTCTGGAGAATCAGTGCTGGTATGGCAGTAGCTGTTGAGATACGGTGGTCATAAGTGGGGCACACCGGGAGAGCGCGCAAGCCACACCCGATCCTAGACAGGCCGCTTCTGCAACCTTCCCCGGGCTCACTCACTCTGTGGCAGCCTGCTACGGCTGCAATGCTGCACACCTGAAAGAACCGCCACAAAGCAGCAAAGAAACAAAGAGACACGCACCAGGCTCTTCTCTGCCAGTCGCCAACCACTGTAAGCTCTAAGCCCACCCTTTTTGCTCTCTTGCAAGCACAAATCAAAGTTCAGAGGTCGAGTAGTCCAGTGGGCAACTGGTGCTCATTTATTGGATATATCTATTTATTCCCGTTGGCCAGCTGCAGTTTTTTAAATGTTTGTCCTGATAAAAATGATGCAAGAGTGGTAATTGTAAAGGAGACCACCCGCTCGCAAACAATGCACACCGGCCTAATGCCGACTGCCTCTGTTTGTGGGAGGTAGCCAGCCCCTGGTGCCTGTGCACTGCCTCTTACCACTTCTGCTTGCTTGTTGTAGCTCTCAACTCGTACGGCGCCAGCCTGTTAGTCCTGCCTCAGGGCACTGTACTCCTACCAGGGTCTGATATGATATGGTCTGCTTGGGCCATTCTTCCCACCTGTGTCCAGTTCTTTCTCCTGTGTCCGTTTCACACTGAGTCTGTAGGGTGCAGACAAGGAGGGACTTGAGGGCAGATTCCAAGAGCAGAAGAGTACTGTTTATGTAGTACTAAGAGATCTGCACCAGGTTTTGTTTTGCCTCCAAAGATGCTCAAGCTTCCGTGTTTGTCATTTGCTAGCATGTAGCCCATTCGAGTACCTAGTTGCATGTGATCTAGTTCTGTTGCATTTGAGAGGGATGGTTGCTGTGGAACCTATGATGTTTCAGATCAATTCTTGTTCAATATGTCTGTAACAAATTCTACTTTATTACTGACCACTTCGGTTTTCACTGTCTCTCATTGCATTTCGCTGCTTCTGCTTCACAGAACCGCGAATAGATCCCATAAACTCTGACATACCTGCATCCATGCATACAGAATATGCTGCCTTCTGCCACACATCATGCAAGAATTGTAAGGGGAGGGGAGTAGGTATCTTCCTCTCCAAGTCACTCCCAACAGTCCTCACCCGATACTTAACTCCTCTCTCCTCTTTTGAGTCCCATGCCACTTCTAATATAGTCCCATTTAATGACCACATTGTGCCCCTTTAAGTCCCACCTGGAGCGATTAGATAATTTTTTTGAAGATCTCCATACACTCCTTGAATCACAAACTCCCATCACTCCCCTCCTTATTTTTAGGGACCTCATCCTAAGCTTTAACAGTCAACTTCAAAACACCTTGATCTACCAGCTGCTTTCTAGTCACTGACTCTTCAATAACCATTGCATCTCCATGCACAGTTATGGGAACTCCTACATGAGCAGCTGTCCGTTGTCTGCGATCCGCGAAGGTTCCAGCAGCCGAAAACGCCAAGACGCAGCTGCTACGCGGCCTGCCTAAACTGCTGAAACTCCTCCCTGTGTGCTGCGTCTCATGGTACATATTAACTATCACATTTTGATGATTAACTTATCAGAACAGTATGCTTTCAGTCACCCATAATGTGAACACAAAATAAATCCCAAACTGATTGCAAGCGGGTAAAATCAAAACGTAGCTGAAATGGGCAGTATAACAGATTTCCCTTCTTATGTGTAAGTTTTGGGCCATTAAAGGCATTATTCTATTTTACATGCAACGGTAAAAGGACTTGGCGTATACTGAGTTTCTTAACGCCTATCTGACACACCTCCTGCCCACCTCCAGCTCACGTGTTTTCAATTAATAAAGCCTTTATGTTGATCCTTTTAAGAATAGAGAAAGAGGTAAAGACCAGACAGGGAGTCGGGAGGCTACAGTATCTGTCTGTCTGTCTCTGTCTCTGTCTCTGTCTATCTATCTATCTATCTATCTATCTATTTATCTATCTATCTATCTATCTATCTATCTATCTATCTATCTATCTATCTATCTATCTATCTGTCTGTCTGTCTATCGTTTAAATGCTTTTATTGCCTGAAATGCAGTGGTATGAGACCCATCTTTCACAGCAATCCCTTAAATATGGGCTATATTTCATGGATCCAAATGAAATGTGGGTTTTATCATTATAGTGAAAGTCCCCAAACCACTCAGATCTTTACTGCTGTCGGGGACCCTGGTATTATTAGCCAAGGTTATTTAAATTATACCACAAGGTTATCTAAATTATGCGTCAAAAGAGTCAAATTGTGAGGCACATATTATGGTAGTAATATTTCCATCAATTTGAGCGAGAAGCAACATTTTTTGATGAAACCTGCAAATTATGTAGCAAATCCATAATTGTATGGTAAACACTGCAGCCACATAATCACATAAATGCACTCACGCTCACCATTATCCATTATTTTTTCACCAGTTCATTCATGAAAGTTGAACCTAAATATTCCATTTTCACTAAGTGCCCATTTTTACCTGAACTTTTAAGAAAACTGCTTTTTTCACGATAACTGCCCCAAAATAAGCATGTAGTATTAAAATAAATAACAGCTTGGGTTCTCATGACCTTTACAAACCATTCGACCTTCAGCCTTGTGGGCTATGATGTTAACAGAACCCCTTTGTGGCAATATTGGACTATATTTCACGATATTACAAAGTTACCTGCTAAATATTCTCTCTCGTTATATATAAATATATATATAAAATAGTTAATTCGAATTTTGGTCAGACAAACGGTACAAAAAAAATAGGGTTATTAGCTCCAAAGGATGTGAATCCTTCACAAGTGTTAAGTCTGCAACTTTATCTTCACTATAAACAAAGTACCCTGTTAAAGCACTTGATCCTCTCAGTGGAGCGAAGCACAGCAGTATAAGGCCTCCTCAGGGGTGGTGTGACCTAGAAACCCCAGCTCGCTGTTCGCGATAAAGGCACTCAAGAAATGATCCAGGCTGCACCTTTTCTTTTAACATGAAAAGTACTTTATCATACACACAGTGTCAAATACTATGTTTTACTTACAAATATATATATATGTATATATATATGTGTGTGTGTATATATATATTACCTACTGGCGGTCGCCAGTAGATAGTTATAGTTGGGACCTATTTTCCATAGGAAAAGCATTTTTTGTTTTCACAATAACTTTGGCGTCGTTTGACGAATCATCGCGAAATTTTCAAAACTAGTGGGGCGCTCCGGTCAGCTCCTGCCTTGTAAGTTTCGGGGTGATTCGTCAAGCAAGGGCCGAGAAAAAAGGTGGGTCCCAAAACGTGTTTTCTCCATGTTATTTTCCATATGAAACTTTAGACACGGCTACAGCCCGAACTGCTGAACGGAATTACACCAAATTTTGCAAAAGGTAGCCCTTGGTTCAGAAAGAGTCCTTTTGTTAAATGGTGTAAATCCGTTCAGTAGTTCCTGAGAAATTAAAAAATAGAGGTCGGAAAATCAATTTCCCATAGGAAACTTTAGACACGGCTACAGCCCGAAGTGCTGAACGGAATTACACCAAATTTGGCAAAAAGGTAGTGCTTGGTTCAGAAAGCGTCCTTTTTTTTTAAATGGTGTAAATCCGTTCAGTAGTTGCTGAGAAATTCAAAAATAAAAGTTTCGATATCTATGGCAGCGGTGGATTCGCGAACTCTCCCGACCACGAGCTTCACTGTGATTGGCTGCCAACACTCCAAACCAGGAAGTGTTGGCAGCCATCTTGTGACTCGGTAGAACCGAGTCACAAGAAAACAGTAACACAAAGGTGAAAAAAAAGAAAAGGGGGCAGGGTAGAAACACCCTGGCCCCCCAGGCCTGCTCAGGAGGTCCCACAAGGACCCCCAGGGCCAAAAAAAGCATTATTTTTTTAAAATTTCGGCGAAATTCGTGCTGGGGTCGCGAATCCCGCCCAAATATTTTTTTTAAATGTAGCGCGGGCTCCCGCGCTTCATTTAATTGAGGCCCCCGGGTGGGCCAGGTCCCGGGGGCATTGCCCAAAAACATATGCGGGGGCCCGCGGGGGCCCCGCAGCCCCGGGACCGCCACCCCCTGGGGCTTGTTTTAAATAATGTGCGGGAGGGCACTCGGCCCTCCCGCAGCCCCGGGGACCGCCACCCCCGGGGCTTGCTTTAAATAATGTGCGGGAGGGCACTAGGCCCTCCCGCAGCCCCGGGGAGCGCCACCCCTCGGGCTTGCTTTAAATAATGTGCGGGAGGGCACTCGGAACTCCCGCAGCCCCGGGGACCGCCACCCCCCGGGGCTTGCTTAAAATAATGTACGGGAGGGCACTCAGCCCTCCCGCAGCCCCGGGGACCACCACCCCCCGGGGCTTTTCTTAATTATTCACGGGGGCACACGGCCCCCCCGCTGCCCTGGGGACCGCCACCCACCGGGGCTTTTTAAAAAAACCTGTGTGGGGGGCTCGAGCCCCCCCCACACGCCCCGGGGACTGCCACCTCCCCGGGGCACTAATTATGTAAATTCGGGGGTCCGTTACCAACCCCCGAGCCCCGGGGACCACCACCTCCCCGGTGCTTTAAATAGTAGGGAGGGGGGCAACGCGGCCCCCCTCCTGGAGCCATCCATGGCCCTGGGGACCACCACCCCCCAGGGCTGGCTCCTGCAGTGTCCCGGGGTGCCCACCCCCGGGACACTGCTGTTTGCTATGACAGGGCGGGAGCCGTGCGGCTCCCGCCCTGTCATAGCAAACTTGCTCTCTCTTCCAAAATCCAAAGCAGATTGCTTTTCCACACGGGAAGCTGCATGTCAGCAGCTTCCCGTGTGGAAAAGCAATGCTGGCTCCCGCAGGAGGCGGGGGAGCCGGCGGGACCGTGGGGGCATTGAGGCTCCCCCCACGGTCCCCAACGGATAGGGCCGGCCCCGGGGATGGGGTCCCCGGGGCTAGAAGTGGCCCGGGAGGGGGTCCACGCGGGCCCCCCTTCCCAAAAATAAATAAATAAATAAATAAAGGCCGGCCCCGGGGGATGGGGTCCTCGGGGCCAATAGAGGCCTCAGGAGGAGGGCCTCGGAGCCCCCCTCCTTAAATAAATACATATATGTGGCCATGCCCCGGGGGATGGGGTCCCCGGGGCCGGAATTGGCCACGGGAGGGGGGCCCACGCGGCCCCCTTCCCGTTTAGATTTTTTTTTTTTTTTAAAAGGGTAAGGCCCTGGGGGATGGAGTTTCCAGGGCCCAAAAAAAGAAAAAAGAAAGGGGGCCACCCAGCCCCCCTTAAAAATTTTTTTTTTAAAAAGACCGGCATCGTGCCGGAGGCCCCGCCCTCCCAGCAACAGTCTGCAAACGCGCCCTGTGGCGCGTTTTAAGATGGGGAATTAATTCCCCTTCAATACTGGGGGTCCCTGGGGGCCAACTAGCCCACCAGGTACCTCCAGTATGCGCCACAGGGCTGCCTTGCAGAGAGGAGGTCCGAGGCCACGCCCCTTTTTACACCTCTCTGCAACGCAGCTCTGTGGCGCTTACTGGAGGTACCTGGTTGGCTAGTTGGATCCCAGGGACCCTCAGGACTCAAGGGGATTTAATCCCCAACTTACAACGCACCAGGGGCGCGTTTGCACAGTGGTGCGGGGAGGGGCGTGGCCTGATTTGACAAGTGTGCAAACGCGCCCTGTGGCGCGTTTTAAGTTGGAGGATTAAGTCCCCTTCAATCCTAAGGGTCCTTGGGGCCAACTAGCCCACCAGGTACCTCCAGTAAGCGCCAGGGAGCTGCGTTGCAGAGTGGTGGTCCAAGGCCACGCCCCCTTTTTATACCACTCTGCAACGCAGCTCTGTGGCGCTTACTGGAGGTAGCTGGTGGGCTAGTTGGCCCTCAGGGACCCTGAGGATTCAAGGAGACGTAATCACCCAACTTAAAACGCGCCACAGGGCGCGTTTGCACACTTGTCACATCAGGCCCCGCCCCCTCCCTGCACCACAGTGCAAATGCGCCCTGTGGCGCGTTTTAAGTTGGGGATTAATTCCCTTCAATCCTGAGGGTCCCTGGGGGCCAACTAGTCCACCAGGTACCTCTTGTAAATGCCACAGGGCTGCGTTGCAGAGAGGTGCTCCGAGGCCACGCCCTTTTACACCACTCTGCAAACGCGGCTTCTGGTGCACTGCTGGTGGGCGATGAGGTCCTCTTGTGTCCTGAGGACCTCAAGACACAAGTGGACTTCATCCTCTGAGCAGCAGTGCGCCAGAAGCCGCGTTTGCAGCGTGGTGTAAAAAGGGGCGTGGCCTCAGAACACCTCTCTGAAACGCAGGTCTGTGGCGCTTACTGGATGTACCTGGTGGGCTACTTGGCCACCAGGGACCTTTAGGATTCAAGGGGACTTAATAGGGATGTCATAGTTAGAAATTAGCATTTAAAAAACCTTTGAAATTCACTGAAAAAACCATAGGTTTCAGGTACGTTATAGTTAGAAATTAGCATTTAAAAAACCTTAGAAATTCACTGAAAAAACCATAGGTTTCAGGGACGTTATAGTTAGCTGGACATTTCACTCTTACAAAACCGTAGAAATTCCACTGTTATAGTTAGTTGAGCTAACTATAACTCGCGCACCCGCAATACACTGCTCATTACGTCACATATTACATCATTCATGACATGGTCAGTGACATCACTGATGACATCATCCACGTGAAAATCTGATGCACCTCATCACACCCTAATATAACCCTTGATACACCCACTGTAAAATACAGACTATCATTTTCGAAACCATAAACACACCACTACCAGTTAGTACATACCCACTCACCAATTCCTACATCTACACACACATCCACTTATTCACCCATACAGTCACTCATACATGCATGCAGCCATCCATACGGCATTATCATATGCACTCACATATCTATATAGACACTCACACACCACCACTCATTCATAGAGTTACTCACACACCTAGTCAGTCATGCAAAGAATCAATTACACTCCCGCTTACTCACCTGTACAGTTATACACACATCACCTCACTTATTTAAACATATACTAACACATACTTACACTCTTCTACAATAACTAATACAAGCACACACTGATCCATACAGCCACTCTCACAATCACTCACTCTCACATATAGTCATTTATACACTCCAACACTCACATATACTGCCTTTCACATATGCAGTTACTCACACATGTACCTCTGAGGCATCCATTCACTCACCAACACACCCATACACACACTCACCCACCCATACAGGTCTTCACAGATGCACTCTTGAACCCATACACCCAGTGAATCATCCACTCACACATCTATGCACAGAGTTACACCCCCACCCACTCACACAGACACTCAGGCACCCATACAGATACTCAGACAACCAATCAATAACCCATATAGATCCTCATTTAGCTACTCACCAACCCATGCAACCGCTTACACACCAACTGACAAACTAAACTGTGTGAATGTCTGTATCAGTCACTAACACATGCATTCAGTAAGACACAATTAATCACTCACTTATACAGTCAGTCACACACCAACTAAATCATCCATCCAGACACTTATACACCCATTCATTCTTCAATAAACCTTGGCATATATATAAAACATATTTAAATTTTATAGAAACACTCAGTCACTGGATGATGTCATCAGTGATTGTCATCATTGATGTCATTTGAGATGTCATCAGTGATGTCATCAGTGATGTCATCAGTGATGTCACTGACCTTGTCATGAATGATGTAATATGTGACGTCATGAGCAGTGCATTATGGGTGCGCGAGTTATAGTTAGCTCAACTAACTATAACGGTGGAATTTCTACGGTTTTGTAAGAGTGAAATGTCCAGCTAACTATAACGTCCCTGAAACCTATGGTTTTTTCAGTGAATTTCTAAGGTTTTTTAAATGCTAATTTCTAACTATAACGTACCTGAAACCTATGGTTTTTTCAGTGGAAAAAAAAAAATATATATATATATATATATTCATTCTTCCTTTTTTTGGTGGATGCCGGCAGGCTTCTAAGCGTCGACGGTGCCTGGCTCTTGACGGGGCCGTTGTGCCCATCTCTATACACAGTTCTCCTCTCTTTTGAATCAAGAAAAAGCCGGGACACACAGGGCGGTACGATGTGCTGTTGTGCAAATTGTTTACTGTGGCAGAAAATGTGGACCCCTCTATGCGTTTCGACTTCCTCCGAAGCCTTGGTCAAGTGACTAGGCCTATATATTACCTGGTGGCGGTCGCCAGTAGATAGTTATAGTTTTGACCATGTTTCCATAGGAAAAGCGTTTTTTGACTTGGTTATATCTGTGGCGCTGTTTGAGGAATCTTCACGAAATTTCCCCTCAAAATTGCCCCAGTAATTCTTGTTGTGCATGGAAAGTTTCAGGGCGATCCGTCAAGTAAGGGCCTAGAAAAAGGGGGGTCAAAAAAAGTGCGTTCACCATGTAAATTCCAATAGGAGCTTTAGACACGACTGCAGCCCGAACCGCTGGACGGAATTACACCAAATTTGGCAGAAAGGTAGCTTTTGGTTCACAGATTGCGCTTTTTGTCATGCGGTGTAAATCCATTCAGTAGTTGTTGAGAAATTTAAGAAAATTCAAATTTGTTTATCTGCGATCGCGGCTAATTCAAGATGATTTTGAGATTAATCGCGAATGCGCGCGCCTACAGGAATGGCGTGATTGGCTGGCCGCAACTCGAGCAGAGAGTTGCAGCCGCCATTTTACCTCATCAACGGAAATGGAAGAAAGTGGCATAAGGGGCAGGTTGCATGTGCCCTGAGCCCATGAGAGGAATATGGGGGAGTTTGAGGAACCCCTTATGAGTATAATATGCTGAAAACCTTTTTTTTTTCCACTCGCGATATTTGCAAATTCTGCGTGACCGTCAGAGCGGCCCCCGTGTAACGTTGTGACCAATACATGAATATTAGTTGTGACGAATTTGCGAATATGATTAAAAAACATGTTTATACACCCACCCTCAGTCTCTCTTAGGCACTCCAACACCCACTCAGCCACCCACTATGAGACTTCTGCTCCCACAGAGAGATGCAATCAGATACTCATGAACTCACTAACAGACCCACTCAGACACTTACACACTCATTTATAGATTCACTAAGACACTCACACACTCATTCACAGAGCCACACTGACACTCATGTGCCCACTCACAGACCCAGTCAGAGACTCAGACACCCAGTCAGTGACCCCCACTCAGACACTCACAGACCCACTCAGAGATTGATACACCCACTCACAGACTGACTCAGATACTTATGCACCCACTCACAGACCCAGAGACTCATGCATCCACTCACAGACCCACTCAGAGACTGACACATCCACTCGTAGATCCACTCAGACACTCATGCAGTCACTGAGAGACCCTCTCATATTCTCCTGCATACACTCAGAGGCCCATACAGACACTCACACACTCACTCATAGACCCATGGACATTCTGATGCCATCACTCACAGACCCACTCAGACACTCATACACCCACTCAGAGAGCCATTGAGACACTCATGCACCCACTCACAGACCCACTCCGAGATTCACAGACCCACTCACAGACCGATATATACACTCACAGATCCACTCAGACACTCATGCACTCACTCAGAGAGCCATTGAGACACTCATGCACCCACTCACAGACCCACTCCGAGATTCACAGACCCACTCACAGACCCATACAGACACTCACAGACCCACTAAAACACTCATACATCCATCCACTCACAGACCCACCGAGAGACTCATGCTTCTACTCAGAGACCCATTCAGATACTCACACACCCACACACAGACCCACTCAGACACTCACGCATGCACTCAAAAACCCATTGTTATTCTGACGCATTCACTCACAGACCCACTCAGGCACTCATATACCCACTCAGACCCACAGAGATACAGGCACAAACCCTGTCAGAGACTCATGCACCTACTCACAGACCCACTCAGAGACTGATGCACCCACTCACAGATCCACTCAGATACTTATGCACCCACTCACAGACCCACTCAGACACTCATGCACCCAATCAGAGACCCCTGACATACTCATGCACCCAGTTACAGATCCCACTCAAACACTCATACATGCTGTCACAGGCACATTACAATACTCATACATGTTTTAATAGTTATTTAGATAGTAATGTTTCTAGTGTGATGGCATTTGCGACAATTACATTAAAAGAAAAACAGTTAATAATGCACTGAAACAAATGACAAGCAGTGACACAGAGAAATACAAAAATTGATGGTCTTTTATGCAGGTGTAGTATATAATATGCAGTACACATTCGCACAATGACAGAATAGTAAGTAATTTCACAGTACAAAGTAATGCAGTTGAGTACACATTTTCCAGAAAACTGTAGACTCAATCAGAATATTATGTTCATTTTAGAAAAATTAAACCTCAACAAGAAACATTTAGAAAAATTAACAAAACATAGCACGTGCCCCAGGTAAAGCTACACTTAAGAAAAATGGACATTTTTCTATCTTCTTAGGCCAGGTGAATAGAAACCAAAAACTTTCCCTTTAAAAATCCATATTGAAAAATGATCTGAGATTAATACCGAAAGTGAATACATCGAAAATACATTGGAGTAAAATCTGAACTTCGATGAGTGTGACAGCTAAACTCTTTAATGACATCTCCTCCTAAGACCAGAGAGCTTGATTCAGTCCTTTAAATACACTGAGTTTGGAAATGCATAAAAACAATAGCATCAACTCGCACAACCAACTGTACACCCTTAAACTCACTTACCTACGCACTGAAAGATCCAAAGTAGCACTTGCAGTGCCACTCACAGACTCACACATGCTATGATAAAACCAGTGACAAAGCCAGAGAGACATTCACACACTCACAGACCCACTCACGCACTTATACATTGCCTGAGATAGCCACTGACAGACTCCCACTCAGAGACCCACTCGCACACTAATACACCCACTTACAGACCCACACACGGGTGCTCACACAACAATTCCCCCCACTGTCCCAAGGTCCATTCGTGCGGAGGTAAAGGAGTCTTCTTCCTCCCAGCTGGGCATTATTCAAACAACGCAGCCCCAGGCCCAGTGTCTTTGCAACCCTCGTGAAGGGGTTTCTAAGTGGGGGTGAAAGTTCTGGAAGGTAGGCACCTCTACCTAATCCGAGATAGCCATATCATCACTTCACCCCTGCCTCAACTCTCCTGCAAAGTGTTACAGCAAACAAATGATGGACGGAATGCTGACAATGCAAACATTCTCCCCCAGTCAAAAGATCTGGGTTAAATCCATCGTTCTTTTGCCCACTACGCCACCCCAGTTTGGACCCAGCCATTTGCAAATCAGTCTTGACCCTGTGCCCCATGGGAACAGTCCAGACCGAACTGCCAGGCCAGGTCCTCCCTGGACTGGAAACAAGCATCCTGGGACCGGTTTCAGGGTATGTCACCCTTCTTCAGCCAGGCTAGCTTGAATCCAGTAGCACAGTGAGCCAGGGACCCACGTCTGGGCATACCCATCCCACTTAGGGCGAAAAGTGTTACAGCAAACAAATGATGGACGGAATGCTGACAATGCAAACATTCTCCCCAGTCAAAAGATCTGGGTTAAATCCATCGTTCTTTTGCACACTACGCCACCCCAGTTTGGACCCAGCCATATGCAAATCAGTTTTGACCCTGTGCCCCATGGGAACAGTCCAGACCGAACTGCCAGGCCACGTCCTCCCTGGACCGGAAACAAGCATCCTGGGACCGGTTTCAGGGTATGTCACCCTTCTTCAGCCAGGCTAGCTTGAATCCAGTGGCACAGTCAGCAAAGGACCCACGTCTGGGCATACCCATCCCACTTAGGGCGAAAAGTGTTACAGCAAACAAATGATGGACGGAATGCTGACAATGCAAACATTCTCCCCCAGTCAAAAGATCTGGGTTAAATCCATCGTTCTTTTGCCCACTACGCCACCCCAGTTTGGACCCAGCCATATGCAAATCAGTCTTGACCCTGTGCCCCATGGGAACAGTCCAGACCGAACTGCCAGGCAAGGTCCTCCCTGGACCGGAAACAAGCATCCTGGGACCGGTTTCAGGGTATGTCACCCTTCTTCAGCCAGGCTAGCTTGAATCCAGTGGCACAGTGAGCAAGGGACCCACGTCTGGGCATACCCATCCCACTCTCCTGCATGCATTCTGGGACATTCAAACTTGGTGGCTTTTAGTGATCTATGGAAAGACCTTCCCTGAGAGCTTCAGCCCTGCCCTCAGCTGACATAGCTGAATGACCACTTCCCACCAAAACGTCAAAGGAGAGCCCCTCCTGTGTTTGGCTCCAGCGGTCTGTCCTTCCTCTTTTGTTTATGTTGGCTTGGGCTTGCCCAGTCCAGGTGCAGTGTGAAGAGTTAATTAGCACATATAGATTTCCTCCCCACCTCTTCTTCCCCAGGAACTCGGCCGAACACTGTCAAATGGCTTCTTTTGTGAGGAGGCCTTTGAGCTTCCTGCTGATCATCAGAGCAATTAACTTGGCCTCGTAGGGGGGGACACATGCCTGGAATCTTATTATCGCTGAACCAGAGAAATATAATTCTCAAAGTGCCATAGGAAGTACAGTTATCACCACATTGATATTGGATCAGCAATGTGGGTACTCTGGGACCTGCTCGACGCAACAGCACCGGACATCGCCTTCCTCACCGAAACCTGGATGAACGCCTCCTCAGCGCCCGACATCGCCATAGCCATCCCGGACGGATACAAGATCACCCGGAGGGACCGCGTCAACCAGACGGGAGGAGGCATCGCCATCGTACACAAGAACACCATCCGCATCTCGACTAACTCCGACGAGACCTTCACCGCCGCCGAACACCTACACTTCCAGATACACACTGACCCCAAGACCACCCTCCGAGGCACCCTCATCTACAGACCCCCGGGACCACGCACACTATTCAGCGAAGACATCGCAGACTTCATCAGCCCGCACGCCATGCCCTCCGCCGACTACATCCTCCTAGGGGACCTCAACTTCCACCTGGAGAACAACAACGACAGAAACACCACCGCCCTGCTGGACAACCTCGCCAACCTCGGACTCAAGCAACTGGTGAACACGCCCACCCACTACGCCGGCCACACGCTTGACCCCGTCTTCTCGTCCAGCAAGCACATCTCCTTCAGCCACGCCACCGGACTCCACTGGACCGACCACAGCTGCGTCCACTTCAGCTTCAGAAAGACTGCGACCCACCACCACCCGCAACAGGCTCCCCGCCGGAGCTGGAGCAAGATCACCGCCGAGCAGCTCACCGCCTCCCTCAGCCAGAACACACCCACCAACACAACGGACCCAAACGAAGCAGCCAGCAACCTCGCCAAGTGGCTGACCGCCTGCGCCGACGACCTCGCACCACTAAAAACCCTCCCAGCAGACCCGGAAGCAAGAAAACCCCTTGGTTCACCAACGAACTCAAGGAATCCAAGAAGAACTGCCGCACTCTCGAGAAAACCTGGCGACTCGACCAGACCACAGACAACAGGACCGCCCTCAAGCACGCCACCCGCAAACACCACCAGCTGATCCGTGCCACCAAGAAGTCGGCACTCAAAGAACGACTGGACAACAACGCCCATGACAGCAAGGAACTTTTCAGCATCGTCAAAGAGTTCTCCAACCCCAGCGCCGGAAACGACGACATCACCCCCTCGCAAGACCTCTGCAACTCACTCTCCGCGTTCTTCCACCGCAAGATCACCGACATACATAACAGCTTTGACGCACAAACCACGCACCCTACCGCCGAACCAACGCCCGCCACCACCACCCTCTGCAACTGGACCCCGATCAGCACCGAAGACACCACCCGCACGATGAACTCCATCCACTCCGGATCACCAACCGACCCCTGCCCACACCACGTCTTCAACAAAGCCGACGCCACCATCGCACCCCATCTCCGGGACATCATCAACTCCTCCTTCCACACCGCCACCTTCCCGGAGAGCTGGAAGCACGCCGAGCTTACCGCCCTCCTGAAGAAACCAACGGCGGACCCCACCGACCTCAAGAACTACCGTCCCATCTCGCTCCTTCCGTTTCCGGCCAAAGTCATCGAGAAGACCGTCAACAGACAGCTTGCCGCCTTCCTCGAGACGAATGGATCCTCGACCCCTCGCAGTCCGGGTTTCAGGCCAACCACAGCACCGAGACCGCCCTTATCGCAGCCACCGACGACATCAGAACCCTAACCGACAACGGGGAAACAGCTGCCCTCATCCTCTTGGACCTCTCCGCGGCGTTCGACACCGTCTGCCACCGCACCCTAGTGAAGCGCCTCAGCAACATCGGAATCCGAGAGAAAGCACTGGAATGGATCATCTCGTTCCTCGCCGGAAGAACCCAGAGAGTCCGCCTCCCCGTTCAGATCCGAAGCCACCGAAGTCATCTGCGGCGTTCCACAAGGATCTTCACTCAGCCCAACCCTCTTCAACGTCTACATGAGCCCCCTCGCAGCCATCGCACGCCAACACAACCTCAACATCATCTCCTATGCCGACGACACCCAGCTGATCCTCTCCCTCACCAACGACCCCACCACCGCCAGAGCCAACCTACACGACGGGATGAGAGACGTCGCCGACTGGATGAGGAACAGCCGCCTTAAACTGAACTCAGACAAGACGGAAGTCCTCATCCTGGGCTCATCACCCTCCGCCTGGGACGACTCCTGGTGGCCCCCGGCCCTGGGCACCGCGCCCAAGCCAACGGACCACGCACGCAACCTGGGCTTCATCCTGGACTCCTCCCTGTCGATGACCAGACAAGTCAACGCCGTCTCATCTTCATGCTTCAACACCCTGCGCATGCTCCGCAAGATCTTCAGATGGATCCCCACTGAAACCAGGAAGACCGTCACCCAGGCACTCGTCACCAGCCGACTGGACTATGGGAACACCAACCTGAAAGACCTGCACTGGCTCCCCGTCAGCAAGAGAATCACGTTCAGACTCCTCACCCACGCACACAAGGCCCTCCACGACCTGGGCCCAAAGTACCTCAACGACCGCATGACCTTCTACACGCCCACACGCCAGCTACGATCAACCAGCCACGCCCTCGCCACCGTACCACGCATCCGCAGAACCACCGCCGGAGGAAGATCCTTCTCCTACCTGGCAGCCAAGACCTGGAACTCCCTCCCCACTCACCTTCGGCGAACCCAGGACCATCTCTCCTTCAGGAAGCAGCTCAAGACCTGGCTGTTCGAGCAGTAACTTACCCCCTCCCCCAGCGCCTTGAGACCCTCCCGGGTGAGTAGCGCGCTCTATAAATGCCGTGATTGATTGATTGATTACATGTTCACGCAAAGATTCATACCTGACCAGTATTTCTAGGCCTAAGTATGGTCGAAACTGTGCGGTGCTGTAGATTTTGCCCATAAGGTATAATACAGGGAACACACAGCTTTTACGTAAGCTCTACAGACCTACACTGTGAAAGCCCACTGACATTATAAGGCCTACACCAAGTTAGCACCAATCACTGAAAGGTCCCTTTTCTGACAGGCTACCCATGCTCAGATACTGGGCTGAGCTCAACAATAGTCTTGCATGCTAAGATTGCACGTGTGTGCTCACGTGTTGGTGTATAACATGCCAAAGCCTCTTACCTTAGCTGCGCAACAGTGGCCTTTTCTTGAAGAGGACGCTGGGGGTTAGCACTCTCAGGCCATTTCCACAGAATTTACCGTGAGTGAGACTCCGTTGGTGAGACTTGCAGCAAGAGTCCTAAACCAGGTAGTCAATAAGCAAACAATCCAGGGGAATTTAATGACCAGAACCATTTCCTACATAAACCTATTGAAAATACAACAATCATAATAATTCAACATAAAATAGAAAAAAAGAATTATTTCATTCTAGTAAAAGTCAATAATAATACACATACAAGTGAATAATAACGGTAACACTATTGATTCATTTACAAATAGTAAAAATGCATAAAACAACTGCAGCTTTCTCTGATTGAGCAGATAGCCTTGTATGACCTTTTATTATTTGTATTAGGCTTTCACTCATGATTTAATGATAATGCATGCACAGAGTCACAGCTGGTATTGCACTAGTCGGTAGTACTGCAAAAGATTTGAAAATAGAGAGGCTAGGTGGGTTTGGTTGTTGGTGTATATAGTCAATATCTGTATGTATATTCATTTTAAAATAGCTATAGTTATGACATAAAATGGAAACTCCCAAAATTGGCTACTTGTAGATAGCTACACAAACCATAAAATGTGGCCCTGCTATGAAAACCGTAAGTCCTCACCCAAATAGACTGCTCATGACTTCACATGTTATGTGACAGATGATGTCACAAATTACATTGATAAACCCACTGTTGACATTGCATAGCACCCTACAATTGACATTATTGATGACATCACTATGGATATAGCGTCATTTGTTTGTGTCTTGTTATTTAATAATATAGAGTTGTTTAGTACTGGTATTTGTTTTGTGAATATTGTGCCATGTAAGCAGCCCATAGGGGGGGAAAATTTTGGTCTTGGTAGTGGCATAGGTCATGCTTTCAACCTCCAGCTCATCCTGCTATCCTAACCATTGTTCTCTACAGCCTTGTGCTTTAGATGTTGGGGACAAGGTCTAAAGCATTACCAGGCCCTGCCTCCGACCTCCCTTGGGCCCAACCTAAGCTTTGCAGGTCCATAGCATGTCAACAACTGCCTCTGGCCAGTCGAGCCTGCACCAATCCCAATGTCTACAGTGCTCATTGTGCACAATCCTTCACCATGCATTGTTGCACTGTTTTCTTTTTAAATTATTTCAGTATTCACAAAAAAATATCTGGGTCCTCAAACCTGGGCCCTAGAACCCTTTGATAAAATCATATGTTTTTTTTATTTTTTGAGGGCAGAATTTGCCCTTGTGGGACCTCCCACTGCATCTTCCTTGGATCAGTGATGCTTCCCCTGCAACCTTATATCCTCTAACATTTTTGTTCCAGGGTGCAGGCATTGGTTTTGGCATTCTTCAAAGACAGCTGCAACAACATTTTTCTGTTGCTAACTACCTGTCAGAGAACTGGGTTATGGGGATGTAAGTCTGGGTCCATGGGACCTAGCTGAATGGTGGGAGAAAATGATCCATTGTCCACTCACTGGGATTAGTTCATTTTCCTAAATGTTGGGTCCTTGAAACCTGGGTCCTGGAACTGATAGTCAAGATATACAAATGTCACAGGTTGATTAACCCTACGAAGTCCACCCTGCATGTTGGTACACATATCTCTAAAACATCTGAACAGATTTACATCAAACCAAACCACTCAAAGGCACTGTGTGAAGTTGTATTGAATGCCAAGTTTGGTGTAATCCCGTTCAACAGTTTTTGTTATAGCCACAAGCAAACTTTCCTATGTGACTCAAAGTGAATAGCAAACATTTTGTCCCAGCTCCATACAACTCTCTCCCCCTTTCTAAGACAGATCTGCATGAAACTTGATATGCCAAAATTTAGCTTGATAGACCCAAGTGAGTGCCATATTTAATGCAAAATGATCAAAAGTGCCAAACTTATAGGAAAAGTATAAAAAGTGTTTCTGTAGAATCTGAGATTTAACCATAGCTACAGAGTTGCTGTTGCTGATTATAATATTAAAGAGGCAGTGATAGTGCATCTGAGCTATAATTAGATCAGAGTTTCCACTGAAAGGCATTCTTTCTCATAATACCTTTGATCTACCCAAAACTTTTATAACGTTCATCTGATTTGGGTTTGGCATTGCATATTTTTTGTAGATGGTAGGGATTCAAAAAGTGATTTCTTTCACATTTTAATTCCCATAAGAATCTTTGCTCTCTGAAACAGAAAACGTCTGCAAAATGTTTACACCAAACATGGCATGAAAGTAGAACTTTACTCCAAGAAGTACCTTTACTCTGGTTTGCTGTAAATCCGTTAAGTAGTTTTAGAGAAAATATTGTTTAAGAAATGCTTTTGAGTAGGGTTGATTGAGTTAAAAAGTTAGAGATACAATGACGATTAGTTCCTGGAGGTCTAGAAACCCAGGTTTGCGGACCATCCGTGCACTAATTTTGAAAAATATTCAGACAAGATTGGACGACAAAGCTTTGTCACCACTTGCACACTTGGGGTCTGTGGACCCAAAGTCAGATCTGCAACCTGAAGCCCTCTAATTGGGTGACTTGAAGAAGAAAACTGTAAAACTGTTTCAGTCACCATTACAGGACTCAGGGACTCAGTCTACGAATCCTGAAGAAAAAACTGAGGGACCTCAGGGCAGGGTTCATAGACCTTGTCATGTCTCCAAAGGTCTGCTAAACCTGTTCTGGGGTCCCCAAAGCTGACAAGTTTGTGGGACCATTTTGGGCCTCCTGCTTGATCCTCAGACAAGTACTAGGTCCGCGAATCGTTTGGGAGGTTCAACAAGGTTCTGTACCTGTATAGATTTGCGAAAATAAAACCACCCCCCCCTATAGAAAAAGAAACAAGCATTGGAAATG
The DNA here is from genome assembly GCA_963921515.1 of Calotriton arnoldi. Lineage (NCBI taxonomy): Eukaryota > Metazoa > Chordata > Amphibia > Caudata > Salamandridae > Calotriton > Calotriton arnoldi. Next base: position 75,257 of record CAWUFW010022562.1, read on the forward strand.
CAATAGGTCTCGCATTTGCTTATGTTAGAGCTATTGGCGTTGTAAGTGGCGTTGTAAATGTCTAAAGCTATCCTGTACTGTACGATCATTAGAAGTAAACTTCTGTGAGCGGCCAAACAGCCATTCTCTAACAGAGCATGAAAAATAGCCGTATTAGTGATAACATGCGACATGAACGGACACACTGAACAAAAATATTGAACGTCTTTGAAATTATAAACTACTTAATGAACACAGTTCTAATGACGTACTGTCCATGATACACAATACACACTACACACTGCAATGTCATTGTATTAGTGAAATTATTTAAGTTGTTTGGTAGTACCCGGAGACGTGTTAGCGTGGAACAGACAGCGCAGTCTATAGTTGTATAAATGCGAAGGTTTAACATTGTATTAACGCTGCAAACAATAGAACGTGCGCTGAACAGATCTGTGCATCAAAATATAACACAGGGATTGTATGGGGCAATTTACTTAGGCTGGAACAGGCGGCCATGGTCACAAAAACGCTAAGACAACGAACACCAGATAATGCTAACAGAGAAGCACATTTAAAAGGAGGCTTATAGTAATGCCGGTACTCCGGCTTATCAGCGACGCAATTTGTGCACGGAGCGTGCGCCTTGAAGCATTGCACCAAGGCGCTGTCCGAATCACTGAAAACTGGAAAACTCTGCCCCTTGGTGGTGGTGCTGCTGGCAACCTGAGAAGATACACAAAGCATTATTCATCCATATGAGCAACAAACAGCACTCTCCCCCGCCCGCACATACACTGTCTACAGCGGCCTTCGCTTGGACTGAAGAATCCAGCGCCGAGTCTGGCAATCAATTCATCTTCCTTGAGGCGCTCTGCCCTGATGCATAAGTCGCCTCAAGAATTCCATGTGAAGGGTTGGTGTTTGTTAAGACAGCCCTCAGAATCACCCCAATCACCAAAACCCGACATTGTTCCCTGTCGCACCAACCCTAGGGCAGTAAAACGCAAAGGGCAGTGTTCGCTAGCATTAGCACACGACTGGCCAGTTAAGTGCCGCTGCCGAGGGTCCTTTGTGAGGTTTATACGGTGCTGATTTATATTTACGACCCCCAGGAAGGGGTGGGGGCGGAGGAAGAGGTTTCAGGTTACACATTGTTTTTATGGAAGGTGAGAGCCAACTTACTTGGTATGATGGGAGCGGTGGGGGAGGGGAGGATGGTGGCAACACACCTCCTTGCAGCCCTCCACGCTCAGCATTTTATTTGTGTGGAAAACAGCCCCCGACCTGGGAAGTACTCGGGTGCGGCTGTGTGTGCGCCGGGAAAGCTGTCTTAGCCGGGTTGACACACACGACGGGGGGGGGCTGAAGCCCTTTAAGCCCAATGGGCGTTGCGCGCCTAGTCACCCCAATGGAGGCATTCAAGTGGGCAGCAATACTATGACCCCTTTTCTGAAAATGTAAATGATTCAACATTGTGTGTCCTTGAATTATCAGAAAATGGGGGACAAAATAATGGGGGACAAAATTCAGTAGAGCTGCTAAAAGGAGACCTCAAAAAATGCATTGTGTGGGGCCCGAAAAACGTCTAAGATGATACTGCCCTAACAGTGCTGAAGGCCTTTTAGCAGCAGTGCTGGCCCTCGATGTCTGAGCACCATATGCCTGCAGATAGCGGTTCATATCGGACTGTAGGCCTCATATCCTTGGAGAAACCCGGCGCTGTTTCAAAGCTGTAAGCTCTAGTCTCGTGGGCACAGCTCCCTACAGTGATGAAGCGCTTCTAGCCGCCCTGGATCTCTGAGCAGCATGAGTCTGCCCATCGGGTTCATATCAGACGCAGGCCTCGTTCCCTTAGGCTTAGAGAGATCCTAAGCTTTCTCAGAGCTGTAGTATACAGCACCCTACAGTGATGAAGCGCTTCTAGCCGCCCTGCGGGCTCAATCTTTGAACAGCACGTGCCATGCCTACTGCAGGCATCGTATCCTAAGAGAGATCCTGCGCGGTCTCGTCTCAAACCTGTAGGCTTTAGTCGGTACAGCGCCTACAGTACTGAAGCTCTTTTAGCAGCACTGCCCATACCTTGATCTGATGAGAGGGGCAAGTTGTTTTCCCTAGGAAGAGTGCAGTTTTTACGAGTTGGGTGAACCGCGCGTCTGGTTGCGCGCGGCTCCTAATATTTCGGATGTAAATTAAAAAAAAATACTATTTGGGTGAGCCGCACGCCTGCCGCCATTAAAAAAAAAACGAGTTGGGTGAGACTTGCGCATCAAGGCGCAGGGCCGCCATTATTTAGCATATAAATAAGCAAGAAAAAAAGCATAGGAGTGCGTACTAAATAAATAAATGAAGGGCCACGGGGATCGCCGCTTGATGCTGTTTGGGAGGTGGGAGGGATGTTCTGTGTAGCCTGGCAAGCATACGGGCGCCGCATTAAATAAATAAATAAAGAATACCACATCGCTGCTTGATGCTGTTTGGGAGGTGGGAGGGGTGTTCTCTGTAGGCAGGGCAGGCATACACGCCTCCTTTAGACAAGAAATACCCTCACGACAGCCGTCAAGCAAACGATCCAGTCCGGATGGGCCGTCCCAAAAGGAGACAGGGCGGTAACAAAGAAGCCTCATTTTCAATCGGAGGCCACCGTTTACCATAAACGATGACGCCAGCCAATGAAAATAATGGGCGGGGCTTCAAGTCCCCTTCTGAAATCTCCTCTACCACAATATGTCTCGTAGAGCGAACAGCGCATGCGCGCTGCAACGCTAGGCGAGACCTTAAAAGGAGGACATTTCTACTTGGCAGAGGGTTGGGTGCTGGACTTGGCCTTTGGCCCTCAGCCAGGTGCAGCGTGGTTGGCTACCCACAGTGGGTTGGATGCAGGTCCTGAAGCCAACCCTGATGCGCATGGTCTTTGGCTATGACCTCCAAGGTTTGGCCCCTGACAGATTGGGTGCAGGGCCTGGCTCTGTGGTCAGTCCACGCTGCACACAGACGTTACGGTATACTATCATAGAAGTTGGATTTAGTAAATAATTAAAAGGCCCTAGAAATTCAATCAAAAATACAGTTCAAGTACATTTATGGTTGCGATTTAAAACTGAAAAATCACCAACTCTGCAAGCTGTGGATAACTGTGCAAACCATCACTTGCACACCAAATTCAGTTGATGCATGCAAAACATAGTTTCTTGACACAAAACGTAGCATTCATCGTTTGATGCAAACAGGAATCTGCCTATAGCTGAGCCGTACTGCTGTGTCCCAATGTTGAACCAGCTTTAGCCCAAAAGTTACTCCCTGGAGAGATGCTTCCTGATCCCTTTCATTTAAAATCTGCCTCTTGGTGCACCACCCTTGTGGCAGGCTGTTCTCCCTGACAGGGAGTTGATTGCTGCACTCTTTTCCCCCTTCTGGGCTACCAGCCAGACTGATACAATTTATACATGACCCTGTGCTTTTGTTCTGCTCACTAGCAAGGCAAGTACTGTACTGTAAATTTGTATATGCTTGTAAAGCCCTGGAACTACTCAGAACAATAATTCTACAGGTTTATGGTGCAAATCTATAAGACATTTGGCAAATTCCCAATTTTGTCTGTCAATGCAGAAAGAAGTGTAGTAATAGTGGATGAATTGGATATTTTGCATGAGTTTGCAAGACTAGTGTTAAGAAAATGAAGGTTTGCATGGTATGGGAGGAAGAAGAACAGTTTACTACTGTATGTTCACATTAACAAGTTCTGTGAGTAAGCAATACAAATTAAGGTTTGTCGTATTTCTTTGTATGTTGTAAAATTTCTGTTTTCTCAAGGAAAACTTTTGACCAAATTTGGTGTGCTAAGGAACTAATTACTCCCAATGGCACAGTCTCCTCTTTTTTTTTTTCTTTTTCTTTTTTTTTTTTTTTTAGATAATTGTGTGGCTTTCCTGAAGAAGGCGTTGTATACGCCGAAACGCGCGTCGAGTTAATAAAGATATTGCCACTTTTTAACCCTTTATTTATATCTATTGATTAAAAGTGATGTGTTACATATTGTGTTTCATTTTTTAAATGTTTTGTATAAATATCATTTGTTTAGACAATATGAGAAGAAATTATTAAAATGGTAACAACTTTGAACATATTTTTTCTGTCTTCCTTGGTTTTCTTAATGTTACAGATACTGTGTATATTGTTTGCTTTATTGACATTGCCTAGGAGTTTTTGTTACTACCACAGTCTCCTCTTATGCAGATCAAATATATGAATTTGCTAGGTAGTTTGAACCTCATATAATTTATGGGTTAGTTGGTGTATGGGAAGTTGTGTTTTTCAGAAAAAGGAAAATACATATTTAGATTGTTATATCACTGTGTTGGCACTGTGGAAGACTGTGCATGTTTGGGTAGAATGGGTTGAGGGTGGAAAAGATGAGAAGTCAGACAAGTGGACTGTATGAAAGTATCTTCAAAGAAGATTGTAGAAAGATTGAATCGGAAAAATGATAAAGTGCTGTGAGGTATTTGAAGAGAAATTGGGAAGGAGACCTCAAAGCTTTCAAACTTTATTAAATTAAAGAATGGTGTACAACCAGTTAAGCATAAAATGTGCTGCATGCCGTTAGGGGTAAGGGAGAAGCTCACATGGAGAAGTGTGTAGCGAAAACATCATAGAACCAATTGAATCGTCTGTGTAGACATTTCCGACTGTAGTTTAGCACAAGAAACTAAATACATTAATTGCATACCTATACAAATTTGAGAAGCTTGAAAGAAGCAGCTTGGTTGGATCGTCAGTTGTGTTTCAGTTTCACTTGAAGGAGAATGTTCTATTTACCAGGATAAGTGATATTCTGATATTCAAAGAAGTCTTTATTTGTGGTAAGAATGTACGTGAACATAGTCAGAGACTGGAAAATGTGCTTGAAATAGTTATAGAAATTGGTTTCAAGTTTAGCAGGGACCAGTGGAAATTTGGTGTGTCACAAAGTGAGTAGTTTAACAGACATTGTCACATCTTAAAGTATAAAACCTAAAAAAGCTTGATTAAGGCGGTAAGGGAGACACCAGAACCATATAACAGAGATGGTGGAAGATCTTTTGTTGGTTTTGTGAGTTTAGCCCAAAATTCTTATGTAAATTTGGTGAAAAGTTTGAGCCATTAACAAAACTCTTAAAGAAAAGTATGAAATTGGAGCTGGGGGAGCAAACAGAAGCTTTTTGTAATATTAAAGAGGTGATAGCCCGAGCACCAATTTTGAGCAGGTTTGATCCAAGCAAAGATGGTTGTGTGACGGAACCACGCATGCCATTACCACGCATGCCGGTTCAACGGGGTCTTAACCACACAAGTCTTAACCATGCATATGTCTTTACCACACATGTCTTTACAATGAAATATGCGTTGTTAAGGCATATAGGGAAAGACATATGCATAATTAAAACTTACCTATATATTCCGACCCCTGCCACCCGCCAAGAGCCCTAAACGCCCCCAGGGCAAAAATCCACCCTGACCCCTGACCCCAGCCCCCCGCCCCTGAGCCCTAAAATGGCCCCCAGGACAAAAAATATCCCCTTTCCTCTCCGCCCTGAGACCTAAAACTATCCCCCCCCTCCTGAAAACCAACTCCCTCCCTCCGAGCCCTAAAAACTTCCCCTACGTCCCCAGCCCTAAAAACTTCCCCTGGGCCCACCCATTCCAGAAATTTAGACCGCGCATAAGCCTTAACCACACATATGCGTGGTTAAGGCATATGCATGGTTAAGGCAGGCTTGATTGCGCTTGCGTTGTTCAGGCATGCGTGGCTGAGGCCGTGTTGTTACGGCTGTTTCACAGGGAGGTTGTTTGCATTGCTGTTCTTGTGCATAGATTATTCAGAAGTTAAAGTCAAGTATCGGGGAAGAAGTTTATTTTAGGACCGATCATAAGTCATCTTTAGGGGTTCAAATTTACATTCTACGAAGGCTCTGGCAAGGATAGTTAGACTAAATTCTAAAGTGACATAGTCCAATTTGATGTAGAGTATATGGCTAGAAATAGGAACAAGAAGACTAATTGCATGTTCAAATGAGTGGGAGAAGGAAATGTAGAAAGATGAATTTCTGAACAATGTAACATATTATATACTTTCCATTGCTGGCCAGGTGATAGAAACCTGAACAACAATGTGACCGATATTATATACAAATAGCATATGGGGTGATGGGATGAAAGAAGAGGTTACATCATTCATTTTAGTTGCCAGGCCTGGATAAAGAAGTGGAATTGTGGTTTGAGAAATTTGTAGATTGAATGGAAAAGGTTTGATCAGTAGGATAGTCTTCACTGAACACATTCTCAATTATAAATAGCAGTTGCAATTTATGAATCCTGGTTAAATTATTGATCAGTGCTCTCTATTTCAACAACTGACTTTGCATTTAAAAGACCAGTTTAAGATTATAGTATTCAAGTTATTATCTTGAATAGTTAGGGTCTTATTACAAGTTTGGCAGTCCTCTTGTAGGCCTGCCACCGCCGCGCCGACAGGAGGACCGCCAAGCCCATCATTGGCCCACCCGATTACGAGTGTAATCTAGGGCGGACGTGCAGTGCTACGACGGTCTCACGGCGGTGGCTGTATCAGAGTCGTAGGAGAGCCTTAACAGCAGACTGCCACCATGACAGTGCCTGCAGCACGTTCCTGCATGGTGTGGCGTGCATGCCACACCGTGCAGGAATGGGGGTGCAATTCCAGGGGGGCACAACATGTGCCCCCCACAGCACCCCCAGATCCAGGTGGGGGCACTGTTAGGGCCCTCTTAGTTGCCTTTCCGCCTCCCTTTTCATGGCGGGCTCACAGTCATGAAAAGGGCCGTGGAAAGCCAACTCGTAACATGCTTAGGGGTGCCGGCATCGGCACTGCCAACATATTGAGGCTGGTTGCAGACCGCCCACGCAGCAGGATCCTTGGTCCCGGGCGAGCTGGCAGTCTCGTGGCGGTCCGACCGCCACACTTAGAATACTACTGGAGAACCTGCAGTGGTGACAGTGGTCAGACTGTCACCGTGAGTACAGCAGTCCTGGAGGACTGCCATACTCGTAATAAGGCCCTTACTGTGGAAATCTGATTTTAGGTGTTGCAAAGACAGTGCATGATAAAGATTTTCTTCTCAGAGCTTACTTTGTTATAGTAGGAAATAGGGATAGGATAGTAAAAACTTTACTGCTATATATTTTCCTTCCCCCATCAGGAGGCATTAGGCGCAGCATGGCAGACTGCTGGACGTATTTGGGTGCAGACAAGGGGAGAAAAAGTGCCTTAAGCATGCATGTGGCCTCGCGGCTATGCATTTCTCCTTCGTGACTGCACTGTGGCCATCATTAAATGGCCCAGTAGCTAGATATCAGGAAGGAAAGACCTTAGACTCAATTCCACTCCATGCGGAAGTGAATCAATTATGGAAAATAAACCTACTGCGGAACTGAATGACTAAAATCACAATCCAATACAAATTAAGAGTGAGGCTAGGCAACTTCACAGGCAGAACTAAATCAAAAAGATAAAATAAAATAAAAGGAAGCCTCAGGGTCTAGGCACCACTTCCCAGCCATATGGCACTAACAGGAAAGAAAAGGGGATGCTGAACAATTAAAGTGAATGGAAGCAAGCATTTCGTGTATGCTTCGGCACGAAAACAGGTGCTTTGTGTCAGTTAAAAAATTCAGGTTTCAGTTTGTGCTTTATTTTTTTTCACATTGCAGCTGCTATTAAATGGCACTATAGCTGGAAATCAGTCAGGGCAGCCTTTGACTCGCTCCACTCAAGGCAGAAGTGCATTGAAAATTGGAAAATAAACCAACTTCCAAACAGTGCTGTGGTGCTCCTAAGCGGCTTACTCTGGCTATGCATGCCGGTCTGCTGCTAAAGCACGAAGATGTTTTGTTGTGAGAGATGTAGATTCGGGAAAATGACTGACCACAATTTACGATTGAAGCAGGTCAAAATTGGTCCAGAGACATATGCACCATAGGTTACAGCTGTGGTGTCATTGAACCTTTAAACCATGAAAGTTCTGTAGCTTTAAGATGATGGTTTTGACTGTTTGGAATTCAGCACGATAAGCTCCAGCCCAAAAATGCACCTCGGAGACCTAGAGCGAAAAAGGTAATGCCTAATTTTCCCTCCATTAAATATAGTGGTGTTACCCTGTGTCCCTCAGAACCTGGGTATACAGCACATAAATTTCTTTCCAAAGGGTAGGGGCTTGTTGATTATTTTTGAGCCTCACTAAGTGTCCATAGGAGAGAAGATCAGTGGATCAGTGCAGTCTCCCTAACATAGTGTAGAACACTAATGTTTCTGGCCCGCCCTTAAACCCTCTTGTGACACACATGTAGATCTTGTCTCTAATTGAATCCTAGTCAACCAGTCAACTAGACCTCTTGGCTCCTCCACAGGCGATCAATTTCAGACAAGACACAGCACCGAGGATTCCTCTAGCAGTCGTAAATGTGGTCCTAATTTCTGGGTTGTGAAAAAAACCACTTCAATCACCTTGTCCTGCTACCACACCTCCTCTCATATGATGCAGAGGTCAACGTGATTACCTGGTACTAGTCTCAAAGCACCAATAAGCACCCTATATTTGGGGCACTGGCTGGAAGTAGGAAGTTCAGCTGTGTTCAAAGTCCTCAGCCATATGGTACAGGTAGCATCATGGCACACATTTGTATGGATCCCCTCAATGACAGAATGGAGTTGAGGCAAATTGGCAAGGAGTTGTGGATTGAGAGGTCAGAGGCCAGACACCTCAAGTGGGGATCAAAGTTCTGAGCTGCTCCAGTAGCCATATTGTGTTTAGCTAGGTGCTGTTGATGGGCAGACCTCTGGGATGAATGTGGATTTTAGTCCAGAAACAGTCACAGGTAAAGGCAGTATAACATCTCTAAGACACAGGCCCTTGGAGGTGCCCCAAAGATAGGTAATCCTGATGCAGGCAAACTTCATCACGTGCCACATGAAATGTGTTATCGAAAAGGGCTCCATATGCAGAGTATGGGCTCCAAGCATACCACACACAATTGCTATACATAACCTGGTGTGATAAGAAGACCCGAGGAAGTGGAAAGCCACAGATATGAGGGACTACATTTTACCAAAAGGGTTCATATGCTCCTGTCCAAAGGCCTTAGGTATAAAGGTCTGTGTCTTCTGCCACTAACCATTAGTCTCCCTAGAGCGTGGAGAGGTGGGACGGTAGCCTCCCTCTTCCCGTATAGATAGGAGTAGATTTGTGAATACTCCCAGTCACGATAAACTGTCTTGCAGGGGAAGCAATCAGAACATTGTAGACACCTACAGTAGGCTTCCTGACATCAAAACTACTTGGGTAAAAGAGACATTGGCAGGAAATGTGAAGGGCAGGATCACATGGCTGTCCATAGAGTGCACGATCCATGCCCAAATATTTGTAATGTGGCATACACTCAACGTTTGACCAAATACAATTTTTATATGGTGTTGAAGGAGTTGCTCACTATTTTCTCTTTATAGTAAACAGTAAATGAAAGCAGCTCAAGGCTTTGCATTTTTTTCAATGAATTTCATGAAGAATTTGCGGTAGCTCTAAATGGAAGTCTTGAAGATGAATCCCTATAATGCTGAACAGCCCTTGTACAACAAGTCTGCAGCTTGAGATTTAATATCAAGTCAATTTATTTTTAGAGTCCCCTGTTCTAAAGCAAACTCCAGTCACTCGTGACTGTGTTATGGTCTTGATATTCAGCGACTGTGTACAGCTGCATGAGGAAACATTAACCAGTCTGTAAAAAAGTGCACGTTGTTTTACATACTGAAGTACATAGAAATGTACAGACTCTGTAGTTAAGCATGGGGGTGGCGCCTGCGCAAAACTGGTGGTTAAATTTCACGGACAATAAGTTCAAGTGAGAAGGAACAAGCAAGCAGGACGTGCTTCTCGAAAATACATTTTATCAAAACCTACAGTCTCACATTTAAGAGTCCTTGTGCCTCCCTTCCTAAGCTTTGTTTGTTTGCTGCATTAATTCCTCCGAACAGTGAGTGCTGGCAGGAGTCCCATGTTTGCTTCCTTGTCATTGGTCCATCTGGAATAACAATACGTACAAGGTTTAGTTGAAAGCTGATGGCAAATAAAATATACTGCAATTTAGTGACACGTATTCATTTGGCATTGACAATGTGGACCGTTTTATCTCAAGTTTGCACTGTATCAAAAATAAGGCACATCTGTTTTTCACCACCTTTGATGCTAATGAAATAAAGAATGGAGCAAACCGGTTTAGCTCTAAATTAAGACTGTGTCTACATTACATATGTTTTACTTATTTAAATTATAACTATTTAAAGTGCACAGACCTAGCCACAAGGGCAACAGAGCTCTTTACATAACATAGAGTAACAATTCATTTAACATGTCATATATCAGAGGACAGGGTTAACATAAAGATGAATAGAACACAGAAGTCAAGAGGGACTCTGTGAAGGGGATGGAGGGAGAGGTGGATTTTTGTAAAAGCTTGAGAGAAATTTATCTTAAGGAGTTTGAGAGAACCTGGAAGAGAATGGGAGACAAGCAGCACTAATCCAGGAGGTGCGTTGCTGCGTCTTGGGACTGAAGGAAAAGAGGAAGGGCAGTAGTCTGGAAAGAATGCATTCAACACGCAAGTCTTGAGGTTTTTCCTGAAGGATAGGAGATGTTCGGATTTGCTCTGATAGCCTCGGGTATCAAGCTCCAGAGGATTTAAATGAGTCCATTGTAACAAATTGCGTTTTCAACACCAGAATGGTTTGATGTCTTCTCCCATTACAACTGAGAAGTTGCTCAAAGGTATGTGTTTAACATTGTCCAATGCAGCCCTCCAAAAGGACCAGTAGAGAACCGTTTCTAGAGAGGAGTTTACTATTTTGAGGATTAAAGGCCCAATGTCAGCAGAACATATGTGGACTATGGCAGGTGGCAGTGGATCATCTCAGTAAGTATAGGGAATGCTGGTAGAGATGATCCTATGCATCCAAAGGGTGTAAGATTGGGGAACTATGGAGAAGCAAGATGGCGGAAGGCTGAGGCTGAGCCTCCGATCGCAGTGCTAAAAGCCCTGATCTACTGAGAACCCCCCCCCTTCTTTAGGGAAATGCACCCATCTACGCCTAAGCAAGAATGATAGAGATCTTAATAATCTTAAATATACTGATCAAATTATTACAGAAAAGGATTTGCTACTGCGATCCCTTAAGCACAAGCTCGACGCAGCGGGAGCTAAGACTTATGTACCTTCGGATACAGAGGACGTTAAGTTCCGACTTCCACATCAGCGATTGGAGCTTGGGGCTGACACACCGAGAAAAACTGCACAGTATGAGGCCAAAAGGAGGTCCGGCGGTTCGTGGCAAAACAGCGGCGAATCCCTTGTGCCCTGCCGATCGATCTGCTGATCATTCTTCATCAGAAGTGTGCACCGTGCCGGGAGGAGGATGGCGGCAACCCGGACGTCGAGGGCCTGCTGTGACCCAGAAGGAGCTCCCGGAAAGGAAAGGGAGAGGAGAGGAGAGATGCCCCAGCAACGTAAGACCGGCCCGACAATAGTAGAGCTACTTGGCGGCTCTAAGAAACCCGAAGGATCCACTGAAACAGCTGACGGAGCACCGGGGACGCCGAGAGCAATGTTACCGGACAAGGAAAGGAGAGAGACAGCAACCCCGCAGACTGTGCAGACCGTACAGGTAAATGCGCAAGCGAGGGGAAATTCAGCAGTGGGAGAAACGGAATCACTAATGGTGGTTGGCAGCCCCCCCCAAATTTGGAGCGAACGCATGGAGGGGGAAGAGACTCAGGACTCTATAGTATCTACAGCTAAGGAGATATTTGAGGCTGGAAGGGACGTAGCCTTTATTGAGGGTGCTGAGGGTGTTGACATTACACCTAGTGAAATTATAACAGAGAAGGAGGGAGGAATGGAAATGGAAACCCGAGTGAATGATCTACAAGGCATGAACCTCTCAGCGGATCCCGGGCAAATTAAAGAGAATGCAATATTGGATTGTAAAAGTAAGGGCAAGGTTCAGACAGGTGGTTCAAAACCCCACCAGCAAGGATCTAAAATCAAGAAAAGTAATAAAAAAAAAATCAGCATATGAGAGACATGGAAACAGAGGCAACAGATTACTTTTATTCACTGTCAGATGATACAGAATCAGTAATAGAATCTGAAATGGACTCCCCGGCATTGACGAACTCAAGTGATGAGGAGAGTGAGAGCTTGCCGGATACCAGTGGGAGGGACTCTGCAACAACTATGAGGAAAATTAATAGGGCTGGCGGTCTCCCTGATTATGGCCCTGACAAAGGGGACAAAATGCCGGAATTAAACTGGGATTATTCACCATCCAGTTTACTTATTGGTGGTTTCGGGGAGCAAGCAGCGGCTATAGGGAACACCTCTAATACAACCTTGGATACTATATTACAGTCAGTTCTAGCTCATCGGGAGGAGACTAGGCAAGATAGCAGGCGCTCCCAGGCAGCTATTCGTAAGATGCAGGGGTCTGTGCGGAAGATTGTAAAAGTCTGTGGTGAGATCTCAGACCGACTAACCATGCTGGAGACAAGGACTGAAAACCTTGAGACGGATATTGTAACAACACGCCTCCAGACTGAATCCCATGAGACAAGATTAACTGATGTCCAGTGGAAGCTGGAAGATCAGGAAAATCGCCAACGGAGGAACAATTTGCGATTTTTGGGTATACCAGAGGATAAAGGAGCCACGGATATTCGCCTCTATATGGTCGATCTACTACCTAAAGCCTTTCCCGAGTTGGCGGGCTGGAATTGGGCTCATGAAATTCAGCGAGCTCACCAAGTCCCTATGGTAGTAAAACAATCTAGTGGAGTAGATAGCAAACCCAGAGCGGTATTAGTCTACTTTGGAAACTATTTTCTCCGCCAGCTCATATTCGAGAAAGCTAGACCAGATAAAAAGTGTCAACTAGACGGCATAGAGTTCTTTACAAGGCCGGACTTCTTCCATATAACAGTAGAGAGACGCTGGCGGTTACGTCATATGATTAATTTGTTTCAGACAAAAGGGGCACAGGCCTACCTGCTGAACCCGGCTAAGCTGAAAGTCATTGTTGGAGATAGCTCCCGCTTTTTTACATCTGAAATTAAAGCTAAGGAGTTTTTGGAAGAGCTAAATGGGAAAGCCTAGGGAAACATGAGCTAATGAAACAGTATGGAGATTTGGGTATGGGGTGATATGCTCTGTTTTCTCTCTTCTTTCTTTCTTGTTTCTTTTTCCTTTGTTTTTTTTGTTTTTGTTTTTTGTTTTTGCTCATTAATGTTTGGGTGGGTGCTGGATATTGTTTATGTAATGGTTACAATGGATACAAGGGGGTTCTCGGGGATCATGGAACGGCACTGCTTCATCTCACACCAGACCCACGGTCTGGAAGCTTCTAGGGGGAGGATGAGAGGGAAGGGGGGAGGGGGGTGGGGGGTGGATTATGGGCAAGAGGAGGGTGTAGCTCCGGGGGCAGCTACGGGAGGATCAAACGGGGGAAAAAGCCTGACAAGGTACATGGAAACAAGGGTAACAAGAATAAATATGAAAGGTAATCAAAATGGATGGCAGTTGTCTATGAGTAGTTATGGATAAGATACAGATATGTTCAGTAAATGTGGGAGGGCTTAACGATAGGAAAAAGAGGGCTCGGGTGTATGAGTTCTACGTTTTTGGAATACAGAGATTATTTGTTTACAGGAGACTCATATTCCATGGAGCAATAAGGAACAATTGCAGATTAGAGGCTATGAAATGATAATATGCTCCTCACAAACAACGATGATAAGGGGAGTAGCTATATTCATTAGGCAAAGCGTGGGCAGTGTGAAGCGAACGTTGGCAGATAAATGGGGAAGATGGGCCATTGCTACACTAAGTACGGGCCTTACGATTGCAACCGTTTATGGCTCAAATCAAGATGATTCTAGAATCTGGGGTGATCTTGAGATTGAGCTTGCCTCGTGGCCAACTCCATTAATAATATGTGGGGATTTTAATATTCATCTTGGGATCTCGCATGATACTGGGTTACATTATAAGGGCAGGAAACCACAGGTGTATCGGGCTTTAAAAATCTTACGGATAGTCATGGGTTGTTGGACGTATGGGCGCAAAAAATACTACAGATCCTGGATATACCTATTTTTCATTTCCACATCAGAAATATGTCTGTTTAGATTATTTTATGGCTTCTACTACGATGTTAGGTGAAATGACAATAACCAAACTACCCCAAATTTTCTCTGATCATAACCCGCTTCTTTTGGAAATAAACCGACAGGAGATAATGAGGGGAAACAATTTTGTTGGACTTTTGACAGAAAAGTATTAATTGATGAGGTATTTCAGAGCTACATTAGGAAATGGGCTAAAGAATTTTTTAATATGAATCGGTATAGCGCCTCACGAATTATAGTGTGGGATGCCTTTAAAGCAGGAGTGAGGGGAGAAGTGATAAGTTATACAGGCCGACAACGGAAAGAGCGTCGGGATAAGGTCAATTCTTTAATAATGTCTTTATTACAACTGGAAAGGGAGCATACTCAATTGATAGATCGAGGGGGACAGACAACAGGACAAGATGTCATCGATGAGGTGCGAACTAAAATAGCAGACTTGAAATCAGAAATAAATGGCTTTTTCCAGGTCCAAGTTGCCCAAGCATATCAAGCACATCAGAAAGATATGTACGAGTATGGGGAAGCTTCAGGTAGAATATTGGCCCTTCGAACTAGGCAAAGGGTAGCTAGAAACAACATAACTAAAATACAAAATAATCAAGGGCAATGTGAGACCAACCCTGCAAAGATTATGGGGGTTTTTGAACAGTTTTATCAAAAATTATATCAAAAAGATTCTATTGATCTGGTACAACTGCCTATCGGGGATAGTGATATTAAGAAGAATAAAATCGATGAAGCTAAGCAGGAAGAACTGGAAGCGGAATTTACGCTGGAAGAAGTAATAACTGCTATAAATTCCCTGTCTTCTGGGAAAGCTTCTGGACCAGATAAAATTCCAATTGAGCTTTATAAACTGCTTCAACAAGATCTGGCTCCATTATTGCTTGATCTTTTTTGGATGTGCAATATCGAAGAATCCCACCGAAGTCATGGCAGGAAACCGACATAGTAATATTTCCTAAGAAAGGGAAACCACCGGAGCTACCCGGTTCATACCGTCCTATTGCCCTGATAAATTCTGATGCCAAAATTTGTTCCAAGGTTTTAGCTAACCGGTTACAGAGGGTCATAGCCAAACTAGTCTCACCATGGCAGCATGGTTTTATACCAGGCCGAGGAACTACCGATCACATTAGACGGGTGATTGCGCTATTGGATATAGCAGAGGCAAATGGGGACGAAATGGCTGTGATCCTCTTAGATGCCGAGAAGGCTTTCGATCGAGTTGCATGGCAATACCTATGGGATTTGCTTGGAGAACGGGGGTTCGAACCTCGATTAATAACCGCCATTAGAGCAATGTATTATAGCCCTATCGCAAAACTACAGGTGATGGGAAATACATCTAGAGCAATAGAGGTAGCTAGGGGAACAAGACAGGGCTGCCCATGCTCCCCAATCCTCTTTGCTATATATTTAGATCCTTTTATTATACAACTGCTCTCAAACTCCAGGATTAAACCAATAATAACAAATGGATATGAAACTAAGGTATTGGCCTATGCGGACGATATAGCCATTACTACAACGAAACCAGAGATAGCAATTAAGGAAATTGAGAGGATGGCGGAGATATTTGGGCGCAGGTCAGGATATTTGCTTAATAAAAGCAAAACACAGATAATATGTACCAAACAGTATAATATACAAGATCAGCGACGGATCGAAACCGCAACATATCTAGGGATTAGGATAGGATCTGATCTGGATGCAATATGGTCAAATAATCTAGACCCAGTGTTGGATGATGTAGTTAGTGAGTTAAGGCGAATGGATAAACTGCAGTTAACAATAGTTGGCAGAATTAACGTATTGAAAATGAAAGTGTTCCCAAGAATTTTATATTTGCTCCGCTCTATTCCTCTGGAACTGTCGGCCACCGCAGTCCAGAAAATGGACTCTATGTTTTCGAATTTTGTATGGCATTATCAGAAAACTAGGCGTGCCTTACGATTATTGACGCTTCCACAAGACCGAGGGGGCTGGGCTGCTCCAAATTTGTTACTATAGTACTGGGCTGCAACTCTACAGCAGATGGGGGCCTTATTAACAATAGCTAGACCCAGGAAAGAAGATGACCTTCCCTCTATTTATCAACTAGCCATAGGCAAAGAAGCTACGGGTTTGTTCTTGAAACAACTTGAACCCAGCTATTATAAAAAGACCCGGTTCAAATGCCTAAAAGCGACTTGGAAGGTATGGATTAAAGTCATGAGAACATTGAAAATACCAAAATATAATGGGTATACTCCTCTATGGGGCTCTTCAGCCTTTCCATCAGCAATAATTGATACTATGGCTAGAGGGTGGGAACGCACTGGCATTAATACGATTGCTAATCTATATAATGATAAATTGGAACCCATACCTTTCCCCGAATTAGTTCAGCAAACGGGGATAGATATTAGATCTCAATTTAAATATGTTCAAATCTGGAACTGTCTGAAAACCCTGCCCGCAGGATGTTTTAAACTTGGGGCAATACCAGTGTTGGATATGAACTACCGTGGGGGTGCGAAAATCGGGTGTTATTACAATTTTTTGATGGAAACAGTCCCCGATGACATGGAAAAAGTAGAGACAAAGTGGGCAGAGAAATTGGGAGATGATGAGGTGGACCTAGATATGTCACTAGAATTAGGTAAAAGGTATTCCTCTCAGCAAATCTCAAAGCTCAACATTATAAGACCTTGTTCAATCTGTACTATACCCCTGCAAAGTTGTTTAAGTGGGGTAAACGTGAAAATGATAACTGTCCAAGGTGTCAATTCAGCTCAGCTGATATCATACATATGTTTTGTACATGTAACAAGCTGACTTCCTTAAAACTGGGTATGGAAAAGTTTTGGTTGCAAGTAATGAACAAGCAGATTGTTTTAAGTCCATTATTAATGTTATTTGGATATGATAACCGAGGTGGGTTATCCTCGTCTCAACAAGATTTTGTATTTATTACAGTGGCTGTAGCTAGATTGTTGATAGCCACAGCCTGGAAGGATTCCGAACCCCCTGGGTACACAGCATGGTTTTATCGGATCTTGAATATATATAATTAGGAAATGGTCTTGTATAAGAACAAGGGAAGGCGAGCTAAGGAGAAAGGATATAAGATCTGGGCACCTTTGATTCAATGGCTTAACAGAAGATCCGAGGTAGGACGGATTTAGTTAATTGTA